>VZTL01071872.1:2777-20116 GCA_013400535.1 Scopus umbretta | reverse complement strand
CAGGCCGCTGCCCGTCCCCTGCTCGCCGGAGCCCTGCAAGGAGGCCCGTCCTGCCGGCCAGCGAACGGCAGGAGGGCACGAAACTTGGGGAGAGGCGCCCTTTGGGGCCGTTCTTGAGGTCCCGGGCCGGTGTGTGGCGTCCCCAGCGGCCGCGGCTTTGCGTTCCCTTCGTTATGGCCGGTTCCTGGCTTGGGGGTTCGCGGAGGCGGTCAGCGTGCCGTGGGCAGAGCGCTCCGGGCTGGGTTAGGTTTTCTGGGCGTTTCGTGATAAGAACGTGGCATTCGTTTGTGGATTTTTTTTTTTTTTTTGACGGTGAGCTGGAGAAGAGAGAAGCAAAGACTCGCAGTTTCTCTTCTCTTTTTTGGTCTCTGAACAGTTTTGATTTTTTTCAGACTGTCCGCATTGTCCATCGCATGCAGTAAACTGAAATCAGGGTTTTGAATTTACCTCTGCAAATGGTTCTCATTAACCCGGGTCTCGAAAATAGCTCGTGTCCCAAGCACAGCCTGTGCTTTTCTGTTGAGGAAAACACTTGTACCAATGATCCTGTACACTGGTATCCCTACAATGAAGGTGTTCAGTTTTGGCCAGCTTTCGGGAAGAAAAAGAATGGGTTTGATTGGTAAGACTTTGCAGAAAGTTGCAATTGCTGAATGGTTGCTGCTGGGTTGGAAAATCAAGAGGATGGGCTTTTAAAAGTTACATTTTTAAAAGTTTGCATGTGTGGTGGTGTCAGTAGTAGTCCCAAGAAGTACCAACGGTGCCTGGAATGGCCTCACTTCTCCATTTTGTAGAGATGTGTGTCAGTGTGCCTACTGTTCAGCTCGTTAGTGCATGTATTTCTTCTTGGAAAGGTAACAGAGTAAAGCAAAAAATGAAGAAAAAAGAAATACCAAACAGATATCGGGGGTTTCACTACTGTATTTTTTTTAGCAGGGGATAGACCCGAGGCAGTACAGAGAAAACACACATACATTTAATTCTCCTAAGCTAAATGAGTTTATTAATTGAAAATTCTGGGTTATGACTGTGATATTGGTTTGTGCCCTGCTGTTTGTGGCTTTCGGTAGACTTTCAAGTTTCAGTAACTTGAGTTGCTGATTGTAAAATCGTCAGCCGTTGCGGTGTCTGGCACTCTTGTGTCTTTACTGTAGCCTCAGATATTGTTTAATTCAGTGCTAGGAGAGTTATATGTATTTTTTTCAGTACATACTTTCTTCCATATGGGAAATATGATGAAACATTGCTGCTGCCGCCACCACAGCTGCGAGTAAAACACAGTGGTATTGGCATCTTATTTGCGGGAGAGTCATCTGATTGCTTTTTTTTTTTTTTTTAAATAGTACTTCTCAGAAAGCATCTTCTTTTTCCTTATTTGCTACTCGGGGAAAAGTGAAGGAAGAGATTTGGGGAAGTCTTAGGAAATGAGAAAAAAGAGAGCAGGCCAGAGATAAGTGTGCTGCAGATTTAATGGGAGTGGTGTGTGACTACAGCTGTCTGAAATGATATTGCAGCACGTGCTTTGCCAGCCGGTGCTGGTAGGAAGGAGGGGTTCTGCAGTTCTCCTTGTTCTGCCAGGGAAAGTCCACGCTGGTTAACAACACCGGTTGTCTGTCATAGGTGATTTGGTACCAGATCTCACCAATATATTCTGTTGGTAATGGTTGTTACTAGATAGGTATTTGCAAATAGGTTTCCAGTGTGAATAGTTTCTGAGGCCGGACCTTCAATTATTGAAGGTTTTTGTAAATAGCCACTCAAATTTGAGATGCTGTGAACATTTTAGTGAATACTCTGGTTCGGCATTTGAACTTACAAACTCTACAAGTAGGAGTGGATTTTTTTTTTTCCCCTGCCTGTAAAATGGTTGGGAGGGCATCTAACTTCAATATTAACCACAATTTATAGATTTGTGTGAAAACACACATGCACTTGATGACAAGCTCTCTTCCTTTCTGCTCCTTTTTCTAAAAAAAAAAAAAAAAAAAAAAAAAGAGGGGCTGTTTTCTCCTCCTTCCTTCCCCTCCCCCCACCCCATGTTTAGTTGACATGCTATGCAGTTTGATTGAAATCCCTGAGGGATGCAGGGACTTAGCACCTCCACATACAAGAATTGAAGTGTCCTGATGATACCACATATCAAGCTGCAGGAGAGACTACACTGGGGCTCCAGGAGTTCATGTTTTCCAGTGGTTAAGCCCTGCAGGCTGCCTACAGAATAACCTCATCTGTACGGACAGTGCAACGTCACGCACGTGTTGAGAGATCTGTGTGTTTGTGCAGGAAGGGTGTGCGCGCTTGCAAGAGGGAGCAAGAGCCTGCGCCAGAGCTGAACAGCAGCACAAATGCTGATGAAGTTGAAAAAAGGTCTCTGGTCACCTGTGCAGTACGCCTGGAGATCCTGATCTTTCCTCGGTGGGATGCCTGTCTCGCGTGTTGCACAACTGGGAGCCGTCCTTCAGAAGGACAGTAAGACAGCCAGTTACAGGGTAACCGATAAAGGAGGCCTGTGTCTGAGGAACCAGGATCAGGAATTGCTGAGGCATTTTCTCATTTCTTTGGAGGGCAGCAGATAGGAATGGAAATAGAAATAATCTTCTGAGGGAAGAGCTTTTTTTAACTACTGAGCTTGTCAGGTGCAGGTTGCTTTACACCTGAAATGAGTGGTGCAGCAGCTGGATGGAGTTGCAAGCAAGACGACTTTCCTGGTTGGCATGAGTGTCTGTAGTACTAAACAGTTAGTGCTAGCTTGGGGCTCCTGTGTCTGCAGGCTGGAATTGGCTTGCTTTCCCACAGCTTTGCCTCTTCTAGGTCTGTCTTGAAACCTGACCCTCTTTCTTCGGTTCCCTGCCACAGTAGAGCTGTGTGTCTTTGCTTGTTGCGGGCACGTGGGCCCTGTCATGTAACACTGTTTTCAGCTTTTGTGATCACCGGATGATTTTGAAAGAGAGTACATCAGCTTGTTCCCAGCTACTGTTTGGAGACTAGGGTGAAAGGGGCAGGCAGAAGAGCACTGATGAAGAACGTGTTTGGCAGTTGGGCAAAATTATTTTGTCCTACAAAATCCCAATTTTATCATCGTAGGGATTGCTTTTAAAAGTGTTCATAACAAAATGAATGAATGTGTCTGCCCGTACTCTTGATACCCAGCTTCTGCATATCTCAGCAGACAGCCATTGACACATGGAATAAATGTGTATGTGGAGTTTAAGAAGGCTTCTGCAACAGTTTTGTGGACCACAGTCGAGTATCTTCCAAGCTACTTGTTGTCCGTGGCAGAACTTCTCTACCCCTCTCCTTTGCTGGCTGCTTGTAGGTAATGGAGAGAGTGGAAAATTTGCTTCTCGTGGAACTCCATAGAAACTGTGCACACAGCAGCTGTGCTCTTTTCCTGTTGCTCTGCTTGGGAGTGTTTTACAGAGCGTTCCCCAGAATCTGAAGTATCACTTGGTTCACAGTTTTGAATGGTCTGGAGGGAGGAGATGTGCTGAGTGGGTATCTTGCTCCAATCTGCTGATCACAGGAGAGTCTAATGAAATTATTTTTGTTCCAAATCTTTCCTGAATTCACATGATTCCTATTGGAATAAAATAGGAAAGTGATTTGGATAGGTGTGTAGGTTCTAAGACAGTGTGAGTTTCTGAGTGGCTAGCCAGACTTGAGCCTGTGACTTTTGTCTTTTAGCTTCCAAAGTATGCAAATGGATGCTGGCTCCAGTGTACAGGTACCTGAGTTGAGGCTGCATACATCAGCACAGTTCATGTTACAGGAACATCTCATTGATGCTCAGAGGGTGAAAATCTGTGTTTTGAAATTTATGAACTTCTGAGTCATGAGAAACTAGAGCCGCAATCTACAACCATCTGTGATCACAGAACCAGTTGCTCAGTTAAGTTTCAAAGGCGTGGGCTGTGTCAGAGAGATTATGTGCAACGTGTAGAGTAAGTCACCTTGGTGATGGTTTTGAAATACGTTCAAATATCTGAATTTGTGGCTGTTGCATTAATTGGCAGTCAGGCTTCAGATGATGCATCCTTCTGAATATGAGCAATCTATCAACAGAGAAGAGACACCATTTGGAGCTGATGATAGTTTGTTTGTAAACATTTGTGAGATTTCTGTGCATAAGCATGGAAGAAGCCTCATCAGTTTTAAGTACTCTGCTTCCATTGCAGAGGACGGTGCTGAGACATAAGTGGGTATCTGTTGATTTGGTTTTGCCTTCTTAGTAGGATAAATGTTAGGCATGGAAGGTACTTTGCTAGATATTCCAGACAGTGAGTAATGAGTGCAGCAGTTCGTCAGTGGGAGAAAAGTTGTGTCTCTCTCTTCTGAAGTATTGAGATGCCTCTTCTGTTTACATAAAATAAGTGGCCCTGTTAATGGGTAGCAGCGTTCAAATAAGATGTGCTAATGCAGTGCATAATATGAATTTGAAGCACACAGGCTGTACCAGCTAAACCAAATATCCATTGCTAGTGAAACTGCAAGTTTAGAGGATAAAAGGAACACTTAGTACATGTAGATGTAAGTAAATTTTTATTGGTGTGTCTCATGCCGAGCGGATGGAGGCTGTGTTCTGGCCAGGGATACTGGTATTAGAGGGCTGGGTTGGGCTGTTCATGAAATAGCCATTTGTGTGTGCCCATAGCTTATGTCCAGCGCAGGTCAGTTCTGGCTCAGTTACAATGTGACCTGTGTGAGGTGTGCTATATTCTTGCTGGAGAAGGCCCACTTTGTTTTTCAACAGCTTGCTCTTGAATCAAATGCAGTCCTTAGCCTACCTCTCATCTTTCCCACAGTGACTCACGAGGAGCAAGGGTGAACGATGTTGGCATGTTACTGTGAGGAACTGCTGTCCCGGGTGGGGGGAAATCTTCTTCTGAAGGGCCAAGGATTAAAAAGAAAGGAAAACTCACGCAGCAAAATTTAAATGCTTTGAAAGCTCCAGCAGCCTCCTGACTACTTGTTTAGATACCAGAGGTCAGGTTTGTAGGTGTATTTCAATATTCATATGCCTCAGTTCCTTATTTGTAAAGCAGGGAAGTACATATAACGCCATCTCGGATGCTGCAGAATTCCTACTCCTGATTACTGAGAGATGTGTATACCTTCTGCAATGCTGGTGAATATTGTAACTATCAAAAGCAATAATATATGCATTTAGATTTGTTGGGGGGAAGGGAATCGAACATAAAAACTGTTGACTTTTCCCGTTGAATAAAAAATGTGGTAGTTCTGTGGCTCCTGGTTTCTTACTAGCTATTCTGATGTGCATGCAGCACATGGAGAATACAGAGCAATTACAAGACTACAAAGACCTTTATTTCCCTCTTGCAGTGTCAACATGTTGAGGAAAGCAAATGCTGCTTCTGAATTTCTGTATAGCTCAGAAGGAAGAAAACATTCAATAAAAATCTTTTTAAAGAGTAGCAGACTACGTTGTTTTATGGGCAAGAGTATGAGAGTTTTTTAAAAAAAGAGCTTTTTTTATTGATTCAGTTGAATCACTGTCTGAAGGAAGCAAATTTAGACAAGACAATAGAGGAAGAAATTCAGTCCTGCTGTAGGAGGAGATCTTGATGAACTGCCTGTCCATCCTTTGTGTTGTGCTTGAATTTTCTCACTGAACCACCTAGTTGAAATAAAATGAGAAAGGGCATTCATTCTTTAACTGTAGCTCATGTTTTAGTGCCTGTAACTTGCCTTGCTAGAACCCCTGACTTGTGAGCGTACCTCTTGTCTCCTCGAGACTGTGAGCTAAGAGAGTTTCAGATGCCTAAATATGCAGCTAGAACTGAAACACTTTGGTCAGCTAAGATTACCCAGTACGAAAAATGAGCCATAGTTCACGAGCAGATTTCATGCAAAGAGGAAGCTCTGCTGAAGCTGTTTTACATTAGGAAAGCTGAAGGACTGATGTGAAATAGCGTGGCAGGGACGTCTTTCTCACTCTGCTTTTGTCAGCCACCGTGCAGGATAAGCATTGCTGGAAGATGATGTGCTTACCTGTGTGCTCCTTTCCCAACTTGTTTTGTTGGGGGGAAGAAAATAATCCCCAAAGTGGAGGGGAATAATAACCACCCCTTTTCCACAGTGCTCCTGTCAGTGTGAATGGCTGCCCCGTGTGTGCTGTCAGGACAAGAAAACCTTGAAAGGAAATGGATGCCTACCAGTAAGATGACTAATGGCTAAATTTTAGGCTTGCAGTTTGCTGGGTGGTCTCAAAAATTCCTGTTCAGTTGCCTAGGTATCTTAAGAGTTGGGGAAAGGGCTTCATTTGTTTGTACATGTGTACATAAAGAACAATTTTTTTTTTGCCCAGTGAACGGCAGGCCCCCTAGGACTAGCAAAGATGAAACAAGGACAAGAGTTCGACTTGCTGTGGACAAAAGGTGGTTGCATTGGGGATTGAGTCAGGGATTCTGTCATTAAGGAGTCCTTTCAAGAAATTTCCAGAGGCAAAACCCAGTCTTGCTGGATCATAAGGAGCCAGGTCAGACTCCTCCTTGTTTCTTTTTGCTCCAGGAATTTTCTTAGTGGCACTCTCAGCAGGAGGAATGAATCCCAGATGAAGACAGTCTCCTGGCAGATAAGAGAACAGAAATACTTTCTAATCTCTGATCTTGATGAGTGCCTAGAAGCTCCATCTCCCAGTTTGTCTGAAAGAAATGCACTGTCATATCTGAGATTTTCACTATGTAATTTATCTCATGAGGGCCTCTTACAAGCCTTTGAAGTAGCTGGAGGAGAGGGGTTTGATTGGTTTCACATGTTCGTGCCAAATCCCATGGTAAGTAGATGAACTTGAGGTTATGAGATGTTGTGGTATACATATTATGGAACACAGTAAGTAATTGTCTGAACAGCTTCTTTTGCCTGTGGCTTTACAACTTGGGGTTGAATTTCCTTCTGTTCCCTGGCAGGTTCTGCCAACCTCCTCTTTCACATGCACACACACCACCCCCTGTAATCTTCTGTAATCTTTTTCTCCTGGAGGAGTAGTGCTGTGCACTGCGCCACTGAATGACTGAGACTCTTCCGTCCCTGCCAAGTTTCTTTAAAATTCACCTATGGGTTAGCAGGCACAGACAAATAAGCTCTGCCTTGTTACCTAGTGTAATTTCCTTAGGAAGTTGAACTTTATTACAAAAATTAAAACTGCAAGGTTGAAAAATCAAGCTCTAGGAAATTTGGAAATGCTTGGATTTCAGTTGCCCAGATGCTTGCCACGATTCGATCTGAATTAGCACTTTTTTTCTTACTGTTGGACGCAGTGGGAGGAAGTGCGTGCGGACTCATATGCTTCAGTTAGTTATCTGTGTAACAGCAAGGTATGTTCAGGCCTCTCCCAGAGGTTTCGGGATTAATATTTCAAGTACTGTGGGGTGTTGGTATCTTCTGTGAATATGTAGGTGTACAGAGATGGTAACATTTCCATGTGGATGAGCTAGGTCAGCCTGGAGTCCATATTATTTGACTATTTCCCAGAATATGTGCTTTCTCCTATGTTGTTGATGAGGTCACTGCCTAGCTGAGTACCCAGTTTTGTCTGTACTCTGATGTTGACATGTTTTGTGCCTATTGTCACTCACACTAAGCAAGAACTTGAACATGCTCAGATTTTTCACAACAGTTGTTTAGTGGAGTCTTAGTTTGCTGTTGACCACCAGTTGTAAGAACTTTCTTAATTCATGCAAAGCATTTGACACTGTCCTGCATGACATCCTTGTCTCTAAATCGGAGAGCCATGGATTTGACGGATGGACCACTCAGTGGATAAGGAATTGGCTGGATGGTCTCACTCAAAGAGCTGCAGTCAATGGCCCGATGTCCAAGAGGAGACTAGTGACAAGTGGCATTCTTCAGGGGTTGGTATTGGGACTGATGCTGTTTAACATCTTTGTCGGTGACGTGGACAGTGGGATTGAGTGCACCCTCAGCAAGTGTTTTGATGACACCAAGCTGAGTGGTGCGGTTGACATGCTGGACGGAAGGGATGCCATCCAGAGGAACCTTGATGGGCTTGAGAGTTGAGCCATGCAAACCTTATGAAGTTTAACAAGGCCAAATTCAAGGTCCTGCACATCAGTTGGGGCAATCCCAAGCACAAATACAGTCTGGGTGGAGAATGGATTGAGAGCAGCCCTGAGGAGAAGGACTTGGGGGTGTTGGACGGTGAGAAGCTCAGCATGAGCCAGCAATGTGCACTTGCAACCCAGAAAGCCAGCCATATCCAAAAGAAGTGTGACCAGCAGGGTCAAGGGAGGTAATTCTCCCCCTCTACTCTCCTGAGACCCTACCTGGAGTCCTGTGTTCAGCTCTGGGGCCCCCAACAGAAGGAGGACATGGACCTGTTGGAGCAAGTCCAGAGGAGGACCATGAAGATGATCTGAGAGCTGGAGCACCTCTCCTATGAAGGCAGGCTGAGAGAGCTGGGGTTGTTTGGCTTGGAGAAGAGAAGGGTCTGGGGAGACCTTACAGCAGCCTTCCAGTACCTGAAGGGGGCCTACAAGAAAGCTGGAAAAGGACTTTTTACAAGGTCATATAGCGATAGGAGGAGGGGTAATGGCTTTAAACTGAAAGAGAGTAGATTTAGATTGGATATAAGGAAGAAATTCTTCACTATGAGGGTGGTGAGGCATTGCAACAGGTTGCCCAGAGAAGTTGTGGATGCCCCATCCCTGGAAGCGTTCAAGGCTAGGTTGGGTGGGGAATTGAGCAACCTCATCTGGTTGAAGATGTCCCTACCCATGTCAGGGGCTTGGAACTAGGT
The DNA here is from genome assembly GCA_013400535.1 of Scopus umbretta. Classification (NCBI taxonomy): domain Eukaryota; kingdom Metazoa; phylum Chordata; class Aves; order Pelecaniformes; family Scopidae; genus Scopus; species Scopus umbretta. The sequence goes on along the minus strand of VZTL01071872.1, from coordinate 11,340 downwards.
GATCTTTAAGGTCCCTTCCAACCCAAACTATTCTATGATTAATGTTGACTGAGTAACCTGGATTCCTGGATGTGTTCTAAGGAAAAAAAAAAAATAAACCAGAAACACGTCTGGCATCAAAAATTTCACCTCCAGTGGATCTTGAGCAGATCTAAGCACCTGAGAACAAGATCTAGAAAAAAGCAATGGCAGACTTACCTGTCAATGTGGCTGCCCAGTCTCTCATCTGACCCTCATGGTATTGTGCCATGGGTTCCCTGCAGGGGCTGGAACCCTGCTATGGTGGAGCTGGGAACCGCACTGAATAAAGAGCTTTGCTTTCTCCAAAGGTTGTACAGGTCAGATAAAAAGCAGTGCTAGTTAGCATGAGTAAACTGCAGAGAAGATCCTCCCTGCCCCCCCCAGTATCAGACACATCATTTACCCAGTGGTGAGAATGGGATGAGGTTTTCGAAAATGTCACTTGGTGGAAAAAAATCACTCGGTGCTTCTGTATAGAAGTCTAGTCTTAACTGAAACCTGCAGTTTACTATTTTTAAGAGCACTCCATAGATAAGAGACATGTTTTCAAACCCTGGCAGGCCTTAACCAAGCTTAGAACTTAGCTTGTGTTTAGGGCCAGCTGATTCACCGGTAGGAAAACACTGCGGTATTTTGCACATAAATCAACTGAGAACCAAGCCCAGAGCTGAGCATCAGAGTATTGGTACACCCCCGACTGATGCTGTAGTTGAACAAATATTTTCTCAGAGGGCAGTGTTGGTTTCAGGTTCATACTGTCCCTTCAGTTTTGCTGCCGCAATTGTTCCTGCTGCTGTTTGGTCATATGAGCTTAAAATGCCATGGGGGGGGGGAAGGTTTGGTGGTTTGTTGTGTTTTGTTTTGTTTTGTTTTTTAACCTGAATCTGCTCTCCAGTCTGGTTTACTGCACAAGTCTACAAACACTTAAACCAGTCTCCCAGAGACAGGACAGCATGAAAACAGGTGCTGGGTTCGCTTAAGCCCACAATGCCACCAGACACCTCCGGCCAGGCTGTCCGGCGTGAGGTGTCAGTGGGCTGGCATGTCCCCGTCCAGGAGGTTGCAGGTCTAGGGGCAGGGGTTTCCTTCTGCTGCGCTTATTTGGAGCTGTCCACACTGTATGCAAGTCGTGGAAACACTGAAGCAGAAAAGAGCAGGTCAGCTTCATCTTACTCTGACATCTGAGTTTCTTTCACTTGACTCCTTGGAAAGGGGGAAGGCATGGTTATGGTTTTAAATTTATATTATGCATTGTAGCAAAAGCAATGGATTACATGGGAAACTGTCTTACATTGCCTGTGCAGACTTCTCGCATGTTTTTGAATAAATAGTTTATTACTGAATCTCTTGGACTGTTTGTAGTGTGCAGTTTTTGTTCAGCAAGGTATTTGCCTCATAGCTCAGGAGCTGCGTGTGTAGCTGCTGCCTGCTCAGGGCACAGGGCTCTGTTGGGTTTCATGGGGATTTTGCTCCAGGGAGCATGCAGAAGCCAGGCTCTTGGTCACTCTGGGTTTCTCTTGCCCAGCCTGCAGCTGTGCTCTGCAGTTTGCTGCTGACACTGGCAGCGGGCAACACAAAGGTATAAATTGCCAAAGTCCCTCTGTATGCGTGTGGAGGGAGGTGGGCTGTCTGAATTACACTTGCATGTGTCACGCTGCCCAGGTGAACGCTCTTTTTATAGAAATGTATTTTAAGCAAAGCTAGAAAGCAAAACAACTGGCTTGAAAACAAAGAGTAGAAACCAGGATGCAGAGCACTAATTGGCCTCAAGAAGACTGTTGCATTTGGGGAAGAAGGGGGGGGGGGGGCTTTGCCATCACTTTTGTGTGCTGGAATATGCCATCACCCAGGCTCCAGCCAGCTTTTCTCCAGCCTCACCTGGGCAGAGGGCAGGAGCCTAACTTGTCCCTCCACTCCTCAGAGCGGGGCTGCAAACATGTTGTATGAATAAGTTGGTCAGGACTGCTCTCCAGTCTAATAAAACAAAACACTGTTCACCTGTACTGTGGAACAAGTCAGAGGCAGGTAACCCAAAATACTGCAGTGAAGAAGCAGCGCTTTCTTCTTTTGAGTGCTTCCATTTCAGTGGGATGGCAGTGAGAATAAGCAGAATGAGCACTAGTCTTGTGTTCGGTAGCTTGTGCAGTGCCCTTTGAGTACCATCAAAGTCAAATTGTAGCACTCGGCCAGCTTCAGGGACAACTTTTGGACTTGAACAATATGGGTGAAAGAAGGAGTCTTAAAACCAAGACATGGAAACGTTTCACTGAGGGTTTGAAAACCCCATTCCCAGGGTTTTTCACGCAGGCATGATCTTACTGGTGTTCTGACCCTGGCATATTTGTAAATATATACGCGGTAACATGACACAGATCAGATAATAATGCAGGTGGCTCTGTAGCTGAATATTAAGACCATGACTGCTCTCCTATTCCTTGTAGTGGTGAAGTCCCAGAAATACAGATGATTCCTAAAATTTGCCTAAAAGCTGTCTTGACGTAGTTTGTTTGGACAAGACAGGACTACTGATCTAGTTGAGCAAGACTCTTACTATTGCTGAAACCTTTTTGACAGCCATCCTGTATCTTCAATTACTTGTGAGTGATCTGGAGGAAAAAGGCATTTTTGCAGAATCTAAGACAGCAAAACAAGCAAATTCTGAGCTCCCATGAAATCCACACTTGTTTATCAAGGTATTCTGAGTGTGTGTGAGAACAGGACTTTGCGCTGGATTTAGAGCCAACTGAAAAACTGGATTGAGACAGGCTAGTTTTACCCTACTGATGGTTTGTGGTTTTTTTGTTTTGTTCTGGTTTTGGGTTTGTGTTCGGTTGTTTGTTTTTTTAACGGCAGCAGAGTTGAAAAGGTGGCATTTGTGCATCTTCAGTTCGCTGCTTTTATTACTTCAGCTTTTATCAGATATTGTAGAGACACCTCTGCTATTTTTTTTCCTTACATTTCTTAAACAAATATTCTGGGTTACGCCATTAATTTTTAATTCTCTTCCATTCCTTTTACTTCTACAGTTCTTGTGTGGTTGGTGAAAATACACCTACGCTGCAGGGATGCAAGAGGAGCAACAGCTGGAGGTAGGGCTTGGAGCTGAAGTTTTTTGCTCAGTAGAATTGCAGGGAAGGTCAAGACTGAATCAGGCAGGTTCTTCCACTCATCCTCAAGGAAGGTCTGCAAAGTTGGGGGTCAAGACTACCAGTATTAGGGGGGCTGAGGGCTGAGTGCTATTGTTTTGCCACATTTAGGTTGTTCTTTTCAGGGTCCTTTTCCCTACAATTGCAAAAGCTAAAAAGGGTCTTTTGTATTAATGTACTTGCGGGTGAGGAATTGCAGAAAATGGTCTAACCTATGAGCTTAAATTTTTAGGAGGAAAAAATGTTTTGTGAGTAAATTACACAAATTGTATATGAATGATCTCACTGTACCTAGGTTAAGTACTTTGCCAAATTAAACTGAGGTGCTTTTTTCTACCCTATCTGTTCCTTTTCTTCTCCTTTCATACCCATATATCTCAAAACCTTTTTCTGGTGTAATAGGTGAAGCTCAGGCAATTTTTTTCTTATGAGAGATAAGAACATTGGTTCCTGTGTCCTGTTACTGAATTAAAAAAAAAAAAAAAAAACCCAAACAAACAAAAAAAAAGGCAGACTCTTAATATGGTGCTTAGTACTTTTCCCACTGCAATGTTGTAATGTTGTTATGATGACAAAGCCAGCTTAAGTGACAAGATTAATTCCATATGTTACAGATGGATACATTTTTCAAAATATTTTTATGACTGGAGTTACATATGCAAGCAGTAGAGTCAAGCCATATGTTGTGATCAAAAGCTGAGCTGGTGTTAAATTAGGTTTGTGAATGTAATTGCAATTTGTGGTGTAATTGCAGTTTACAGTTGTCCATGAACAGACTTCTGCTTTGTAGTGAAAGGATCATATGTTGCTGTGAATGTTTTAAACTTTGCACTGTCGAGCTGTTGTACTTTTTGGTCTTACTCCATGAAATGCATGATAAATTTTGCCTTGCCTTCAGTGGGGCCAAGGTAAGACACCCAGGATTTATTATCCGAAAATTACTGTTCGGCATAATGGAATGCAAGAAGAAATCAATTACTCTTGTTGAAAGCTCTTAACAATTGGATGTGCTTTGTACAGCCCTGTTTTAAATCTTACCAGGTTAAGTACAAAGTAAATAAACCAGTCATTCGAGCTGAAAAAGCTGACATCCTTCAGGAGGGTTTGGCTGCCTGCTTGCTGACTCATTAATACTGCCTTTCATTTGGAAGGGACTTGAACAGAGATAAGAGTCTCATCCTGTCTCTAGCTATTTGACTTTTATTTGTTCGAGAATTACAGATTCTCCCAGTAGTCGTCCTAAAGATAGTTCGTAGCTGAGCTTTCCTGATTCTTAAGTCTCTTTTTCTGCACTAACTCTGCCTCTCCAGCTTGGATGGCATAGGCTGAATGACTGGGATTGTTTGAATTCTATGCATGGGTTTTAAAACTTGCATGTTAGTTAAAATTAAGAATGGTTTTGTTAGGCTTGTCTGATGTACTTCTAGTGATAATATTTAAAAGTTAGTCTTTGGGAATCTTTTCAATTAACCTCTGATCCTTTAGGGAACAAAACTATGCAGATGCTTTTCATAATTTTGACTTTGACTTCTGTTGTATATAAAGTCAACATACACAGAAATTTTAGAAGATGAGGTGTGCATATTGTGTGACTACCTTACACTTATTCTAACAGAATAAAATACTTGATCAGTCTCCTCTTGAATGGGTATGTGTATTCTTGTGAGTGTTGATCAACTTTGTCAGACTCCTGACAGACTAATGCTGGCTGGTAGTTGAGTGAAATAAGCCATCTGATAAATGGCAATGCTATTATAATAATCAGTGCACATTTTAGTTTCCAGCACAGAAAGCACTATAGTAATGTTGGAGTTAAATTTGCTCTTTTTATTCTAGAATCGGATTTTTTTAAAAGCTCCATGTCAGGTATCAATATTATCTTTTGAAATAGTCATGAAATAGTTTTTAATATGTTCTTTCTCATACTTATTCAGCTAGGAGAAAAAACAGTTGTAAAACCACAGACGTTTTGAACTGTTGACACTGCTTAAATTATTTACTTGCTTGAATATTATATGTAGGTTCAAGTCAAGCAAACTCACAAGGGAAAGATGTGTTAAAACATTTCATTATAATTCCCAGCCTCCTTTTGAATTTGTTTCATACAGGCTGCTGCAGATCCAGTGTCCTCCTCTGATGCACCAGAAGATGGCCCAAAGGAAACGTCAAGTGTATCGCAGAATATCTGTATGTTTCTGGTTTGACTGGGGAGGGTGTATCACATTGGAAGTATATGAAGCTAAATGTTCATGCCTTTTCCTTACCTAATAAGGATGTGGCTGTTAGCGCAAAAGGGAGGTGCAAATGAGGTTGTACCTGGCTTAATCTGTTCATGATTTGTAGAACGGCCCGGTTGCTTGAACCAAATTGGGAAAAAGCGGATGACATACCAATTGTCAGTTTGCTGCTCCCATGCTTTCAAAAGGAAGTGAATGGGTTTTGATTTTAATAGATATACTCAGCTATTGTTTTAAGCTCTGTTGTTGCTCTCTAAGCCGGAGATGGATAAGTATGCGTCCGCTTTAGCGGTCTGGCATCTAGTGTTAAGGTGGTGAATCAGTCGTCCCAGGTGGAATACTTTGCCCATGCCAGCATGATAATATTTTGATATGAAGGCCAAGCCTGCAGGGTGTGGGAACACGTATTCCAGCCAAATTGTCTTGTGAAGCCCAGGAAGAGTATCAGTCCTTACCTTTGGTAAGGATCAGATAATGGCAGACACTTCTTCCTCAGGAGGAGAAAATAGAGATTTCTTAGTATTTGCTTTGTGTTTATTGATATACGATTGTGTTGTTAACGTATAAAATCCTCATTTTGAACAATAGGAACATTCAAATTGTGCTTTCTGGCAAATAATAGGCTCTGAACCACCTTAGGGCAAATTAGTGGGTAACAGCAACATTACTGTAATGCTGAAGTTGCTGAATAATCCCTAGGGATCATGGCTTTCAGAAATAACAATCATGGGAGCAAACAGAGCCTTGACTAAAGCTATGGGAAAAGCCTTCAGACCTAAAGAAGCAGATGAATTTTTTATGTTGCTTTTTTTTCCAGATGAAGAAGTTGGTTTAATAAAAAATGTAGCTGCTCCTGAGGATGTTTTTCTTGATTATGTACTTAAATGATAACATCTGGTACTGCACTGTTATAGCAGTTTTTCTTCACATGAAACATTATTCCGTCCAGTTCTGAATGAGGTGAAGGCTGGAAAATTAATAGAAATTAAATCCTTTAAGGGTTACTGAATACATTGAACCGCTTTCAACTGGGGGAGTCTGAGCCACAAATGGCTTTAGGCTAGGAGAGTATTTGGGGAAGGTGTCATGCGCGCTTCCCCATTTCCTATAGTCTTCCTTAGATACCCACTTCTGACCATTGTGGGAGTCAGGATATTTGCTTAGGTTGATTTTTAGTTGATCTACTATGGTTGCTTTTATGATAATGTGACTGAGAGTGCTACAAATGCAACAGCCCTACCTCTTCTCCTTCCTTTTACAGTCACGTTTTCCCCACGCTCTTCTTAGCATCACCAGCTGTTTTGGCAGCAGCATGGTCTTAGATCAGACCGGACTGATTGCAACACACCTTGTTCTTGGGTATTGACCATGAAGTAGTAGACTGCTAAAATGCTAAGAAGGATGTTGGAGGGTGGCTTTTGTTTTGGGTTTTGTTTTATTTTGACATAAAATCCTGAGATAAGTATTTGTGGGACAGATCTGGGGCCAGAACCACATGGTTAAACCAGATTCATGAAACAAATGTATGGTAGGAGGCTGTAATTTATCTGCATCTTTGACATCCTGCCTGCAAACTGTTCACTAACCTTTATTTTTTTCCTGGGATTACAATCCTATTCCAGGATTCTGGACCACTTGAGACCTCTGCTAACTTGTGCAGCAGCTTGCCAGAGAAAGAGAGTTAGTTGGAAACAAAACTCTGCTTTCCTACTTGATGCTTTTTTCCTTTTCCTAAGATGCATTACAGCTTAAAGATAACTCATTCAAGGTTACTATATTTCCCATTGATATAAAACTGAAGCTTCTCTGTCTTGGTTAATGAGGCTTTCTGACATTTAACAAGAAATTGTGATAGATCTTCCTATTTTCCATGGCAAGCTTGACATAGATGGGCTGAACTCACATTGTACCATTTTGGTCTTAAGTAGCTTGTTGTTGCAACTAGGGAATAATGATTGGTTTCCTGACCTGAGTACCTCTTAAGGCTTAATTTTCAATTGTCTACTGATCCCTGGTGTTTTAATCACAGGAAAGGCTAAGATTGGTACTGTAGGTATCCTCTATGTGCCAATACCTGCAGGTGACTTTACCAGCATACTCACACCATTGTACATGTGTTGCTATCGTTTATACAGATGAAATCCCAAAAGGGAACGCTTTTGTTCTAGAATGAAAAAATGCCTTTTTTTTCTTTTTTTTTTCTTTTTTTTTTTAAATCTAGTGTATACCTTTTCTAAGTATTCTTTGCTTCTCTATCCACCTCACCTGCCACACAGCTTCTCTTTCCCTTACTGAACTGCATGGACAACCTGTCCCAGTGTCCACAGGGTAGGAAACCTGGACTGAGACCCATGCTTGGAGGCAGCCTCTCCAGTGGTGGCACTCTCAATGATGTAGCCTCAGAATTGAATGTAAGATTACAGTGGTAAATCAATGGCCTTTTAGCTCTGCTCTGCTGTTTAGTGGTGACATTTTTATTTTCTGTTTTACTTACCTGCATTTTATAGTCATGTGTGCTTTTGTTTTCTATTTTTCTTTACATTTATAGCTGATGCAGATGCATTTAAAATTCTTCTGGAGATGAAGATGAAGAAGAGGCAGAAAAAACCTAATTTACCAAGCACTGTGACTGAGCTTGACACTGAGGATGGTTCTAAAGTGTATGTGGTGGGAACAGCCCACTTCAGTGACAGCAGCAAAAAGGATGTAGTGAAGGTAAATACTAAGTGGAAGTCCTTCAGCAGCGTGTTTATAATGTTGTCAACATTAAATGGAATGAAGTCCAACTCTCTGACTTGGTTCTGTGCTGTAACCTCCAGACTCTTTTTCGCAAGTTAGCTGTTGGAGGGCTAACAGTGCTGTGGGATGAGCTAAGAGGCAACCATATTATCTTAGTAATTTTTTGGTGCAATACATTGCTCTCCTATCCCAAATATTTTTATTTGCCCTTAAACAACAAATATGGATACAGTGCCAGTGTTAAAAGTAGAAGTCTCACTAGTGAAGCTTACCCTGCCTGTCATGATAAAGCGTCACGTCATACTGCCAGTGCGTACTGCAGTTGTTGCATACTCACTGTGATGGGGATGTGCTGAGAAGATGCGAAGCCTAGAACAGAAACTGCAGTTCACAGCTTCTCTGTGCCTGCGGTTTATAATA
>VZTL01071870.1:0-20504 GCA_013400535.1 Scopus umbretta | reverse complement strand
GACCACAATCAGGATCTTTTTTAAAGTGCCTGCTAGCTATTCAAAGATACCAGTGTCTATTGTGATCTTTAGAACTACTGAGTTTTTCTCTCCTTCCTTGATATGGCCCTTTTTCCTTTTTTCCAAGCATTCCTCAAATGTCTAAAGAGAGTTAAAATGTTCAAAACCATTCAAACAAAGCCAATAAGAGACACAATTATCTCAAGTTTGTGTCTTTTAAACTCTAGTATAATACGACCTTAATGGAAACCATCACTTCTTTTAGCACGTCACTTTTGATCATTACTAACTCATGGATGATGGAATAAATTATAGGATCCATACTCAGTCCAATGCTATTTAACAGCCAGTGATGAGGAACATATATTCACGTTCCAAACTGGTCAAATAAACTGCCAGTCTGACTGAGAAAAAGGAAGCTGAAACACAGACCTAGTTGAAGCCTGCAGACTGCTTAGGCATGTGTGGAGAGCAAAATCAGCAGACCACTTCTGGCCATCATTTTCCTCTGCATAACCTAATGGTGTTGATGAAAACCAAATGAAAAGCAGCAGTGAAGGAATCAAAAATTGATCCTCAAGCTATGTCTAGTAAATTTAAAGACCATCAGAGAGCATTTAACTGCCCACAAGCATGTTCCCTGGTGTGGTTTTTGGCAGAGATCAGCCAGGTAGAGTTCAGGAGTTAGCATAGGCCAGGCATCATTCCCAAAGGATAGCTGCATATGGCACATCTTGTTTCATATGTGAAGACATTTAAATAGCATGGATGTGGCCAGAACAAACCTGTTGACCTTCAGGCTATAAAAACAAGTCCTGGCATTGTTTAGTTTCATATCTGAATTTCAGTTTACTTTAATTTACCTCTGAGCTACCTGGAAGTCCTGATACATATCAATAAGAAGAGAATACAGTACAAGACATGATGTGTGAGTGTCTGTGTAAATTCATCCATGCTCCCCGGGAAGGGTAGGAAAGTGAAGGGACTAAGATAGCAGCACAGTCCTGGGGAGACCATCACTGAAGAGAGAGCGTCAGGAGCACTTGCACAGAAAGACAATGAGAGAGACCTCCATCACTTACTCAGCTTCTCACAGCTCAAAAGGCCCAAGCAGCTCTCACAGCCTCTCTTCAGGCACATCAGCCAATATTTGTTCCAAGCACTCTCCAGGAAAGAAAGAAAAAATGGCTATTGAAAATGCTGAATAGCAAGGAAGGTAAAGGTGTTGATCATCTGCCCCTCCGTGACACCCAGGTTTTCCACCAAATAATATGGCAAGAGAAAGGCTGAAATTAAAAATGGAGTTTTGTTTGGCTTAGTCTGTTGAATTGGTGCTTAGTTATTGGGTTATGGGGGGCTTGTTGTTTACTTTTCTGATCACTGAAAACATAGTGAAGATATTTTTGTCAGTTTTTGTTTTTACTACCAGTGATCCAAAAAATCAGCTAATGATGCAGAGCATTCTCGGATTCTTTGGTACTTAGCAAGCTGCAGAACTAGTGAATCATCACAGCAAAAGCACTACATTGTCAAAGCAGGTCCACTCGGGCTGACTGACTCTGAGATCATAGTTCTGAAGTTAATGAAAGGCCTGATCTCTTTGGATGATGAGGCCTGATGGAGACCACGTGAGCCTGCCTTGGCAGGGACTCTGGCCCAGATTCTGAAATCTGCTTGCAGATTAGATTATGATTAGATAATTCTCCAGTTCCAAGCAAGGAATTTAAACCTTCAGTTGAAAGTACGTCTATCTATCTGCTACTTTTACTAAACTACTGGATTCACAAATTGACCTCTTTTTAATCTGGTCCTTCAAGAAGACGATCTCCGTACTCTAACAGAAACAGTGAGTGAATGAGCAAGTGCGAATATACACACATGCATGCACACACTCTTTGAAAAGCACATTAACAGAAGACAGCATTTCAAGCTGTATGATAATATAGTACATCAACACGCACTCCCAATACATTATTTGGTGTGTGACTGAGTAGAAACAGCATATGCAAATTGATTCCAAGCATGCGATGTAATTCCTGTGTATATGAGCTGTGCAAATGGGAATTCAAGTTTGTTATGAGCACTGAGACATGATCTTTGGTTGTTTCATTTTTTTCTAACTCTGAGTCATCAGTCTCACTGCCTGATAATGAATTTGAATGAGAGTCTGTATAATACTTTCTCATTCTCAATCACGTACCCTCCTGTCATCATGTCATTTCCAGGAAAATACAGTTCAGATCACATCTCGCAGTGATGAGGCAAGAGATTGCTTTTTCTGGAGGAGGAGGAAATATTTGTCACCTTAATAACTTAAAAATTGATGCTTTCGAGAACTGTCTGCATCACAGTTTCATTGAGCTCGGCAGCATTGTGCCTTTTGCCTGGTGAGTTTCATCTTCATAGCAACTGAGAACATGTCCATCAGGCTCACAGAAGGGGACGCGGCACGAATGAGTGAAGTGACACTATCGTATGCAGCTATGAAAAGCAAATACAAGATGAATCATCCATTTGCAGGACCAGTGTTGTCCATTGCTGCAATTTTCAGCATCTTCTTCTTCAAAAATTACAGTGGCTTGGAATGGACTCTTTCCCACCCTTCTCATTATTCCATTTTTTCCCTCACACATTGTTTCAAGTGGCTTTATGAGGTTATGAGCATAAAGACAATGTCTGGCCTAGAGTCACTTGTGGGGGATGTACGGCATATTTGCTACTAGAAAAAGAATATTGCAGGTGGGATGACAAATCTATGGACAGACTGCCTGTTTCCTGGAATAATCCTGAGTCTGCTGTAAAGAAAAAAGGGGATCAAGTAACAAATCCAGGATGTATTTCCAAGTCTTTGAAGTCCTAGGTTTGAGAAGCCATGGGAGGACAATAAAAACTGTATGGGCTGAAGCCGGCAACTCTGAGTGACAGCTATCTTTCTCCCTATATGCATCACAAGAAATTTTCTTTGAGAGCAGCTTAACCCGTGACTGATCTCACACAACCTAATCAGATCACCAGCACAGTTCACAACATTTCTGATAAGATGTGGTGCTTACAAAAGGAGAAAAGCTGGCAACCTCAAAGTGAGAAACCTGCTAGCAGCAGAGCATGCTCGGCAGAATGAGGGGCACAGCTTCCAACACCCAGTTGCAAGCACAAAGTGCTTCTGCTGCCTAACCATAAGTGCACTTCTTGTAGCTGCCTGCGCACTGCAGAGAAAAGAGTTTCCTCTGTCTGCCTCTGACACACGATAGTGAACACTATCTGTGTGAATGCAGAGCAGTCTTGAGCTAACAGATGGGGAAGGTCCCACACAAGGTATCCTGATGTCTTCTCCGGAGTTCAGGATCTTCAGCTCACTGCCAGTGAGCCATGGTCTAGGCTTCAGCCTTCCTCAGCTACAGGTCAAGCTGCTTTTACCCACTCCTTAGACCATCAATGAACCAGTTAAGGACACCTTCCACTAGTCCTGAACAGGCTATGCTGCATAACACTGAAGTCCAGTGTTTTACAACACTTAACTAGGTTATGGAAAAGCCTAACTAGTGGTACCTATTTATGAATTTTTTTGTGTAAAGTGTCCACATATGGACACTTTAGGCACAAAGACCAGGACCTAGGCCTCTTTTTTTCAATGCCTTAACCACTAGCACAGGTGATGAAGCACCTTCTTACCTCTTATTTTCCTATCCCAATGGCTTTTGCATTTTTTTAGTGTAGGCAAGGGACAGGATGCAGGGTGGGAGTGGTTCCTCGAGGAAGGGGCAGAGTGGACAGAAAGATGGATGGAGATCAGGGAAAAGCCAGAGGCAAAAGCAAGGATGGAAAAAGAGAACTCCCGAGGAGAATACAGTCGATCAGGAGTTGGAGACAGGTTTCAGATCACATGCAAAAGGGCAGAGCATCAACTCTAAAAGGCAGAAGGTGGTAATAATAGGAGGGAAGGAATGTGGAGAACTACCACAGGAATTAGGAGCCCACAATTTAATAAGCAGAAGCCAGAGGGAAGGTATGAGAACAGAAGGTAATTGGGATGATAGAGCAGCAGCACACTCTTCTTTCAAGAACTTGTTAATTAATGTCTTATTTCTCTGCTTTTACTTTCTAACAAATTGTTGAGACACACTAGCAAAAGTGTATGTCTCCATCGCCCTCTAGTGCCAGGTCCAACTAGGAGATGCACGACAGCTGTGAGCCCTTTGGGCACACTAGGAAGCAGGTCTGAAGAGCCCAGGCTTCTTGATAACCTGCATAAAGGCATCAAGAGAAGGAAACTCAGAGATCTTTTTTCCCCCCGTTATAAAAAAAAAAAACCAACATAGTAAGTTGCATCAAAAAGTCTATAGTAAAAGATAATTGAGTGCAGAGAACCACGCATATGACCACTTAAGAAAATGTCAACAGCTAATTGTCATTTGGTGTTGTTGACCTTGGCTGACTTTGTACTTGGTAATATTCATGTTCATTTAGCATTATTTGCATAGACATTGAACAAGATGCATGTGAGAGAGAGGCTTAAATAATAATAACAACTTTCCCACTTTGTTTATTCATTTATTTATACTGGATATGCAAGTTTATTCTCCTTCCGGGCCTAAAGGTCAACTGAAGAAACAGGAGCACAGAAACTGGGCAGTGGAGGGAAGAGATTTATAAACTGTTTAAAGCTGCTTTGATCTTCATTTTGGCTATGCTGCTTTGTTGGGTTTTTATTTGGACTTAGCTTTACTTGTACAAACTTGGCGCTAACTGGCAGAATACTGTGCATTCATGTAAAAAGAAGAAATATGTACTTTCAAAACTAATGTTTATGCATTTCAGGTAGTGATGTGGAAACTTTAAGGAAGGTCGTCTCTGCAGAGCGTTTATTTCAACAGGTGCAAACTCCTGGTATTAAAACTATTGCTGAGATTTGGTTTAGTCTAATTCAGTCAAACCTCTGATAAATCACAGCAATTCTCCAAATGCCTTTAAAACTTGTAGCACAACCTGTTCTTTAAAGCTGCCTCTTCTCACCCAGCTGTCTTATTGTGATTGCTTAACTTATTGAAGATTTTCTCTGATCCTTCCCTGAGCCAACTTAAATTCAGACCTCTGAAGGAAGCTGAAGAATAATTCCTGCTCCTTGGAAGCAAGAAGTGATTAAAAAAAGTGTATCAGCTTGCAGTTCTGACCTACTGCATCAGGGCAACTCATCTGGAAATCAAGAAATCTATGTGACCACTCTGCAGGACAAGAGCTGATATCACCTGAAGGCAGAGATGCAACTCCAGTGCAGACACATTGATGGAAATGGATCTTTCTTCGACCCCATGACTCCTACATTCAAAACAGGAATGAAAACACGTTAGTTGCTCAGGCCCCAAAGGACCTTGCAAATCTCCATGGCTGGCCGCACACCTTAGTATTTGTTAATCATCATTTGTGAAAAGAAAAGCATGGGGTTGATGGCTGGATGAATAGCAGCTGTGGGTCATTTCTAGAGCCCAGGGCTCTAAGTTTCCTTCATACATTGCAGATTAACTAGACACTATTAATGTCTGATCCCTACCAGCTCCCCTGGGATGCTGACATTCCTGATATTTCTGAAGCCATAAGCCAAGCTGGAATAAAACTAGCCTGAAAGTCACCATTCTCTCCTCCTTTTTACATCACAAACCAGAATAGTTGAGGTGGAAAGACACCTATAATAACAACTTAGTGGTCCTTTCACAAAAGAGTTACCATGTATTTTACAAATATTAGGGAGACATCCAAGCCTAAGTTACACTATGAAAAACAAGAAAAATATTTTCAGAGATCTGTCTCTGTAATCAAAAGATAGACGAGACTTACAGTCAGAACGGCTGATGCACTCTTTGAAAAATGTGCATGGCCCCAGTATGTGTTTTATAAAACTATGTTTAACACTTTATAGAGCTTGAACTGGCCATGCACACTTTATTAAGTATGTGGAAACAGCTGTTCACAATTAAGTTCTTTATTCTTCAAATACCTACTACTGGGCACAGAATTGACTGCCTTATGTAATCCAAGTCAGTGATCTATATCTCCATATAGACATACTCCACAGTATCCTTAAACTGCTTCTCTTTATAATAATGTTAGTTTTCCTGCATAGTAAAAGAATGGAAACTCAGAGCCTAATTCTTTCATTCTCACCAACATGAATCAAGGCACTGGAGCTGTGCTGATGAAAGCAGATGTAAAATACAATGATAGTCAAATCCCTAGAGCCCATTTTAATTTTTGCAAGTTACATATCTAAAAACTAAGACAAACACTTGCCAAGCCACTACCAGTAAAAAAGGTCAGTCTTTCAGAGGGAAGCAGAACTTCTCTTTGTGACAGAAATCCTTTCCACAGGAAGGAGGAATTGTGTGTCACCACTGTTACGCATAAACCATGGGAACAGGCAGCAACAGCCTGGTCAGAAAGCTGCTTTCCTTGACTCTATATACACCTTTTCCCTTGGCATTATTAAAATATTCAGGAATGGAATTTTCTGTTACTTCTGCAGAACAAGATACGCAAAGGAAATGGTTTGGCAAGCTTGTTTCCAAGTGTAAAGGGCTTTCTTAGTTCCCAGTAGCCCTGCCAACAAAATTAAAACTCTTCAAACAACACTCTAGTTGGTCTTTCCTTAGGATGCATTTAAATGTTCCTAAGTCCACTAAGGTACTTCCTTTCTTTAGAATTCTTTGTGTCCAAATGTCAAGTAATTACTAAGGATGAACATGTTCCAACAGATGCTTAGTATAAAGCTCAGGAAAGTAACTCCTTATGTGTTGGGACCCTCAGACATTTCAGGCTGTCTGATACAGCAAGGTATTTAAACAGGTGTTCAGTTTGAACAAACACCCAATTCTGCCGGATGCAAAAACAGTGAAAACCTGAATCCACAGTTTACAGAGGACAGGTGTGCAATGCTCAAATTAGTAAGTGAAAGTTCAGCCACTTGTCTGCTTGTTAGCTATGTCCAGCCCTAAGAAAGCAGTGACATGGAGCACCAGAAAAGCAGGTTTGGTGGCATGCCTTTCTTTCTGGAGGTGCAATAAGCCCTGCATACAGCTCTCCTTTGAAACTTAATCTCACCTGGATAGGATAAACACAGCAAACACCGACCAAAGGAGAGACAGTTACCAAGCAGTATTCACTGAGAGATAGGCGTGTTTGGTTGGGGTCTTTGTAATGACTTGTGACACATCAAGAAAAGTTATCGCCGAGGGCATTTGGGATTTCCCATTGCATCTTAAGCATTTTAGTGTAAGAATGAAGGTACTTGAAATGATATCGATCCCAGTTATGCAGAAATCTAGATTAGGCAAGAAGTGCAGTGGTCATTTGGCTACTATAATATATCACAATCACATATACTTGAATATGAGATAATAGTTTAATAGGCAATAGTTCAATACTAGCCATGTGTTAAGCAGTATAGATACAGC
Organism: Scopus umbretta; assembly: GCA_013400535.1. Taxonomy (NCBI): domain Eukaryota; kingdom Metazoa; phylum Chordata; class Aves; order Pelecaniformes; family Scopidae; genus Scopus; species Scopus umbretta. The sequence goes on along the minus strand of VZTL01071870.1, from coordinate 13,059 downwards.
TGATAGGAAAAAATTCTGGGCACAGAGATTGACTCAGGCAGTGTTTGCCAAACTGACTGAATTTAGCCACAGTAATGAAATAATTAGATGTTACCTCATGTTTTTCATATTAATTTCCCTTATGAAACTATGTTTTGTAATGGTCAGACTAATACCTCTTTCTTTGGTCGGATGGGCTGAAGTCATGTGAAAACTGGTGTTTCTTTGAAAGCTAGGAGGAAATTCAAGATTAGCTTGAAGGTTCTTGGAAAAGCAACACAAATCTTCATTAGGGCAGTAATGAGCATTAATGCACTGTAACTAAAATGGTCTGTTACCTCTTCTTGTTAGAAACAGGATGATAGATGGAGTCCATTTCCTCTTTCTGATTACCACTGCAATTCTAATGAGTTTGGTGAATAAATACATGATTGAACTGATCATGGAAAAAACCAAGAGCATAAGGCAGTGATTTGATCGTATAACTATGTTTCTCCCCCTAGAGACAAACCCATTGAATTTTAGTGGCTAAGGACATGGATGTTACACAATGACAAAAAAGTTCATATGTCTTCCTATGAATTTTGGAGGAAGGTTTTTTGTTGTTTTCTCTCTAACATTACAAGGCCTGTTCTAGATGATGAACCTAAAAGGAATAACCTTAATTTCTATGGTTTTGCTCTTCCTCTCACCTATTTCTCATTTTCTACCATCTTCTTGGTTTTACTTCAAAACAGATTTCTAGTTGCACCTTTTGAGGATATCAGTTAGTGTCCTAGAGCTAGTACTGTGTTCCACTAGTGTGCAGTGCTTTGAAGAGCTTAAGAAAATTATGGGATTTTGACACATGACAGTGGTCTTCAAATTATTGTTCTTTTATAATAAAATGTTAATAACAACTTGAAAAAATGGGAGTTTATAAACACACACACACATATTATCAAGCAAAAAAACTACCTTAAGCCTGCGTATGTATCAGTCACTTAGGGTAAAAAGTGTTCCTCCTATGTTGCAATTATGCCATAGTCGAGTAGGCAAAAAATCAGGAAGTCAGAAGCAAAGTTCTCCTGGAAAACAGTCCAGACTTTAAGCATCAAATTATATTGTAAAGGCAAAAAAGAATACCCCGGCTATCCAGATGCACCCTGTAATAAACAAAGAAATAATTATGATACAGGATTTTTAATATTTATGGTCCTTCTTTAAGCCATTTCAAAGATAGATTCAAATTTTTATTTTTTTTCTGCAGTACAACTGTAATAACTTCATACGATGTATAATAAATAATCTAGGTTAAATGTTTTTAAACACAGAAGATAAAAATGGAAACATTTATTGCCTCCTTTGTATTTTTTCCAAATGTTTTCTAAATTGTCTTTCAAAATATGTGATCAAAATTTTGATCACCTAGAGGTTTCATCAAAGCATTCTACTGGCATTCTTATGTCAACAGTGGGAAAGCCTGTGCATCCTACCACATATGCAGAAGCACACAACCCAAACATAAGTATCAGTTCTTTCTAGTATTATATCCTCAGTGTTTTCCAACCAAAGCACACCACAGGTGGCCATGAATTCTGGCTCAGAGGCAAAGTGGAGGAGAAGGACTGCACAAATTAAGTTGTATTGCACAAGTTAGAAAACTCTAACTCCCACTTTCCTCTTTATCCTATGATCTGTTTTCTGGTTTGCTGATATAAAGCAACATGCTCAAGTGTTTGTAGCCTTATCTAATAGACCAATACATTCCCTTACTTTCCAATTCTCAGTTCCATAGCAGGGTCACCAAGGGTAGCAATGCCAGGAGTGGAAATAATCCCTTACCCAGACAGGCATCCGTATCCACCACATCCCCAGCAATCTCTGTACGCCTAACTGTATTTGGTTACTATGTCCTCGCACTGGCCCTTCAGATCAGGTAATGGACCTGTGGTTTTTTTCTTGAGAAACCATGCTGAAGCCACAGTGAAGAAAGCAGGCGACTTCCCACATCTGTATGCAGATACAGTTTAGGGTACTTTTTTACAGCACCAGCCAAAGAAGGAGAATAGCAGCAGCCTTTACATCTAGACTTTTTTTTGTCTCAGAAGAGGCATTTAATCTTGATAGATCTTTATTAATAAATACATCTTGGTGTGTTTTATGTCCCAAATTCTCACACAGAATGCTTAATGCAAAAATCCCTTTACAGGTAAATACCACTTCAGCCATGGAAAATTATATCTATACAAACAGCCACTGCTGTGGAATTAGTTCTTGAAGTGATCAAGGAAAGTGTGACCCAAGTGGGACTAATTTGGCCCTTCACATGTGGCATATAAACTTATGCATAGGAGACCACTAATCTGGGGAAGAGGCCAGCCTAGCATTAATTGTATCTCTAGGCTACACATTCTTCAGCTGATGCAAGTGAAAAAGTACAGATGTCATTTTGGCCCATGGACAGATCCCATATTTTTTTACTGATGCCACAGAAAAGCTGATCATGAACAAAGTGGCTAATAAAAATATCATATAATATTAAAGCTCTAAAGTTTAAACAATTCACCGCTTCACACCAAAATATCCATGCAAATAAAAAAAAAGAGACCAATGGTCAAATTTAATTTTCTCTATGTAGCTCTTGCAGCAAAGAAGTTGCCATATTTTGGCTATAAATTTGTCTATAAAAATGGCACCTATTAATATGAATTTTATGTTATATTAAAGTACAAAAATACCATAAAGAATTATACCATGCAATACAATTTTTCTTTGTATTGTGTCTTTCCTGTAAACTAAGTCCCCAAATCATTTGCAGAATGAAATCATACTATTTAATTTTATGATTTATATTATTAGTTCATATAACTATCAGGCCACATACTTGGGGTTCTCCACAGACCTAGCTGGAATAGGCCATACAGTTAGTTTGTCAAGCCTCAACAAGCTAAGCAGACAAAGGCTAGGCCAGCCTGAGCACTCAGGAAAACCCTTTTTGCCCTTTATGCCTCCCCTCTTTCTTCCCCCCAGCTGCAGCCAAGAATTAGTCACAGCTGCCTTTCTTCAGGTTTTATAAGCCCATCTTAAGCCCTGCTTCCAAAAGGGAGAAGAGATGTCAAGCCTGGGCACTGCAACCCATTATAATTCTACTGGCACTTACTATTAAGTGCAGAGTTTAATCATTTATTAAGGGCAGAGCTGTGGAAAGACACTGAGCCTTGAAATCCTGCTGCTGCTCTTACTGTTACGTAAGGCACCAACAGGGACACATGCTCAGTCTTTAGGACATTTTGCGAAATGCTCTATTGCTTTTCTGTGGCTGATTAAAGAAGTGCTGCTGTGACGACTCTCCTGCATTGGCACAGTTTCCTGGTGGCACGTATACATGGAGCTCTGGGACACACCATGCTCTGGAAATATATTCCAGTGCCGTTACCCCCACAAGCATCACAGGAGACAGGAAAAGAGATTTCACTCCCATTTCATTTTCTCCTGTTTGTCTGAGAAAGCCATTGTCTCAGCTGCAGCAAGTAACAAATGTTTCGCTATATGGGCAATCCATATAGCGACATGCAACACACGACATCCTTCACCACGAAACAGAGTCAAGCAAACTGCAAACTGAGATACTAACTCAGAGAATCCCACGTCTGTCCTATCTCTCAGCTTGCTGGCACAGAAGACAAAAGCAAATGAGCAGCCTCTAAGGGCTTTTACCTGGCTAGCTGACCTGATGCTATTTGGAAAAATAAGACCTTTTACTTCCTAACTTCATCCTGCAGAGACAGATGGACAAATTATTTACTTCTTATCCTAAACCATCCTATAGCGCTGTTGTGTGCTGCCACACAGCTGCTGTTTTCACCCCAAATGCCACGAGCAGATGAGAGCAGGATCTTTGGCCCACGGCCACGCGGCAGCAGGGGATCGGGCGCCGGGTCGGAGGCAGCGTAGCCGGCGGTGGCGTGGCGCGCGCACGGTCGCACAGCCTTCGCCATCTGCCGAGAGGGCTGAGGCTGGCTCATGCTGCAGGAGATCAAGGACTTTGCAGTAGAAGAATGAGAAAGTGGGGCTGGGGGAGGTGTTCCATGGTGGGGGCTTAAATTTTGGGTTATCTTTGAAATTGTGGCCAATCTAAAATCCCTTGGGTTGCACAGATTCCTCCCTTTTTTAAGTGGCTCTGCTTCAGTGGAGTTGTGTCTGAAACATGTCTCTGCCAAGAAAAGAGTACAGACGTGAGGTGATAATGCCACTACAGAAAAGTAGCTGCCTTACATAAAAGAGAATTATTTTTTAAATCCTCTGCAGTCCTGAGCTGTTGCAATCACGTGTTATATAAATCTATGTTAATATTTTGATTTACCCATCTATGCCTCTTTCTCTTTTGCTCCTCATTTGCCTTGTCACCTGGAAGAGCTTAGTATAAAAAATTGCAGCTATGTTTGTGATTCACAGACAATAATTTAACCTTTCTTTCTGTTTTTTAACTTACACTTCTGGCTTAATGTAAGGCTGAGTAAGGCTTAGCTTTCCCTGGTGATGTACAGATCTGCCTGAAGCCCATGGCACTGTTAACAAATATCACAGTGATGGTACAGAGATCATCTCAGAAACTGCAGCTTGATTTAAATTCACTCACTGCAGCTCCTCATCTCAGCTGGTGCCCTGCTGTGTTTAATTGGCCCTCTGAAAGTACATCTTCCTTATATCTTGATTAATTTGAATAGGATGCAATAGGGGAGGAGAGAAGTGAGGGGGAGATCTGCAAGGAGTGGAAGAGGATGGAGGAGTGGCAATAGGCAAGTGTTGCAGCAGTGGAGAGTGAGTTACCGCAACGCGCTCCTCAGAAATGCTATAGGGCAGATCCTCAGACAGGGTGAAGAATTGTAGCTAAGAGTCCACCTAATTGCACTTCTTCCTACAAGAAATGGATTAAAAATGTTTTGGAATAATTTCTTTAGTAAAGGTCATCAACACTGGTAAATGAAACAGTGGTATTGTGTGTTCCAAGGATATGAACTTCATTGTCCATGCTGCTAAATTTTTAGAATGGCCCTTGGCACTATTTTGGCCTGAGCTGGGCAGAATTCATCCAAACAGTTCCCGGGTGGGAACTCGCACAGTTCTGGAGTTAGCAAAGGCCAGGGTCTATCACTGCCAGGCAGTCTGGATGCAGCCACCTGTTTCAGATGGTAACTGAATTCAATAGGATGAACTCAGCTAAACCAGAGCAGGACCTAATGCTCAGAAAAGAGGTCCTGGTGCCATTCTGTTTATAGGTGTGAGTGATACAAACAGTAAATCCCATCTTGAATGGATACTGTGCTTTTTAGGACTAGAGATGTCTTTATATCTCACTGAGTTCACAGATGATTCTCAAAAAAATCAAATTTGCAGTCATAATCTGTTTAAATCTCTTCCAGATTGTCAAAGAACACAAATTTCAGTGTACCGTTTCCTGGGTAGGTGCTGCAGACAGAAGGCTGTTTTGAAGATGATGGGCAGAACTTCCTCCCCCAGGGACAGCTGAGGGAAAGTGAGCCCGCCGCAAGCCAGTGCTGAGGAGTCAGAGCCCCAGGGGCGACATGCCATTTGGCTGGCTCTCTGCACAGTGTCCCCTCTCTGCTCATATTCAACTCTTCATCAAGACTCTTCACACTATGCTTGTCCCTAAAAATCAAGGGCTGGATCCACATGAGATACAAACAATACATCCTCCACAGGCTTCAGGGGGACTACTCACATGCTTCTACGTAGGCATTTAGGTGATCTGTAGTGGTTTGATGGACTCTGTACCAAAATAAATCCCAAGTCCAGCAAAAAGTCATATTTCTATCTACAAAGCCTTGTACTGGCACTGTATCTTCATGCTACAGGCAAAATCACTACTGTAATTAATTTAAGAATGTGTCCTTTCTAAACCACACTTCAATTGGGTTGTATTTTTGAATAATTAAGCTTTAAAAGGAAAGTCTAATGAGACTAATGGCTATCAAATTACTAGATTTTGAAAATCATTGATTTTCTCATTTACACTCATACATGGCTGCTAAAATTAATTGATTTCATTTGCATATAGAGATTACATTTGCTTTGACTTCCAGAATGTTTCTCTCCCGAGTTTCTCATCAAACTTTCAATATTCATTTTCATAAAAAGGCAAGTGATCCTTTAACTATACTCATTTGCATAGGAACTGAGACATTATCCTTCCCCTAAATAAGCACTATTTTAATGATCCTTTTTGTCTGAATATATTCTATGCCAGAGTGCTTAGATATGTCAGCTGTGCTTATCACCATGGTATCTGAATACCTCACCAAAATTATAATATAAAACTCTAACATCAGATTATTTCAAACCTTTTGCTTTCTTCCCTTTTCTCAGAGAAATACTTCTCTTTCTGTTTTCTACCACACCAGCTAACTACGTCATTTTTTCCACCCCTTACCAGCTTTCCACTTTCTGCCTCATAACTTTCCCTTCTGCTGCTCCTCATCTAACTCCCTGGTTGAATGGGAAGGCTGAGCTGTTCATGTATTTGGAAAAGGTTAAGGTGCCAAATGACTCGTCTTTCCCCTACTCTAAAAAGTAGCACTAAGAAAAATAGAATTTTTTTTCCAGAAGGACCGGTCCCTAACAGCAGAGACAGAAATATAAAAAGAAATCCAGATAATGATATGTCAGTTTAATACTAGTGAAATATGTTAGTGCTAACCATCTAGCCAAAGATATGTCTACTTAGTATCAATAGTCAGCTTCTATCAACAAGAAAGATACATCATGATCAGTACATTTCTCCCTATCATCTCTCCCTCTTACCATACTTCTGATCATCTACTAAACTACCCACATGATTTATTATCTATTTTTGAGGTAGGAAATGATGCCCATCATCTCACAAAATATATCGGAGCTTTAGAAAATAATTAAAGGGAGAACCTCTCTTCTATTGTCAGAGTCTCCTCTCCCCCCGACCCTTCCTCCATTCATCCTCCATTCTGCAAAGATCTGTTTTTATTAGTTGGTTGCTGGTGGAGTCTTGTTCTTTTAAAAATTGCTTTTGTCAAATTCGGGACAGGAAGCTAGATCAAATAAGTAGAGTTAAAATTGTGTTCTGGGTTTGATGTGTTTGTGGTCATTCCAGTCTCTCCTCGACAAGGGAGCCACCGCAGAAAACCCTCATTTCTTGGGGGGAAGAGCTGTGTGGACCAAACTGTCTGTGTCCTGAGGCTGCAGGATGTAGGTGCCATGGCAGGCTATGAGCCCCTTGCTGAAAGGGCTCTTCCAGAGAGGGCTTTGAAGAGGATTCCTGCTGTCAGTCAGCAAACCATTTCTTCTGCATGAAAGGAATATTTCTTTGGTTTTGGTAGAGTGACATTTTGAACCAGTAAGTGTTTTTCTTTGCTGTACAGTTTTATTCAAAGATGTAGTTTGTCAAAGGAAGAGACAGGGACGGCCTCATGAACTTAGTCTTTCCTGACTCCTGGCACCCTAGTAAAGAAGGCCTTATTGCTTGGCTATCCTGTATTAACAAGGAATAATTCAAGCACATGTCCATCCAGTCCTCTGCCTCTCTGCCAAGAAGAGCACCACTTTCACTGGGATAGTATTTGTGATGTGAATATGTTTTTCTGAGATCTCAGTGAACCATATCGTTTTATGAGGCTTTGGTCAGAAGTAATTTGGACTTCAGTCAGGACATAAGCCCATTCTGTCTCTCCTGGGTTGTGATGATCCATGTACTAGGTGGCACTTCTGAAGTTGGTGCAAGTCATATGCTAGCTTCAAAGGAGCTACAGCATTGCAAAGTAGCATAGGTCCCCACTTCTGACATCTTTTTACACCTTTGATGCTTTGCTTTTTTATTATGTTACTACTGGAAGTTACTCTTCCCAAGCAACAAGTTTACAGCATGTACAACTAGTCAGGAGTACACGTAAACTGGAAATTGGGAGAATCTTTCAAACCAAAAGACTTAAGTTCTCAAAAAATCCATCCAGTTGGAGAACTGGAACTGGGAAATGATGGGAAATTCAAGATGAAGTTGGTGATTTTCTGCAGGTGGTGTTTTCCAGAGGTGAAAAAGTCCAAATGATTGAACCACTGAGAAAACCAGGACCATATTTAATCCAGTAGACAATCTGCTGCAGGATCAGGTCAGAAACATATTCAAGTAAAATTTACATTGGGAAAAGTGTTCTGCAGTAGCATGAAGGCCTGAGCATAATTTCAAATGTGCTGTATCATGTGCTGTCTAAGAGTTCATGTGGGTTTTCAAATCTTAGTAGTTATTCTCTTGCCCTTCATATCAGTTTACCTATGGCTATGCCAGATTGAACGTAACCAGTCTAGTCTCATCACAACTACTAAATAGTTTTGTGCTTCACTGAGAGACTAGCTGGGAATCCCTTGCTATAGGAATTAGCCAAGGAGTCATAGTAAAATACTAGACCACAGAAATCAAATGAGGAGGAATATTTCTTTAGCTGCATCATCTCTACTGAGATGATAGGTGTGAACAGAATAAAAAACAAAACCAAAAATGTGTTTGCCTTGCCAAAGGAGAACATTTTGAAAATTTTTCTCTGTCACTTTCTGCACTGGTTTTGAGTATTATCATCTGTGCTTGCACAGCAATGGAATCAAAGTATGTAAGATCACCTTACCTAAGCTGAAAAATAATTAGTATCAGATGGTCATCTCATTTTGGGTACACAGAGATTAGTTCTTAGAAAACCATATATGTAAGTGATATGTCACAAAGGCAGACTATATGGACCATAACAACAAATGCAATTAGGTGCCTGACCACTAGTAGTTTCACCGGCATTTGTTTTTTATATCATTTAGGATTTGGGTAACTTCTTAATATCCATGAGTTCTCTGTAGTCTGCAAGAAACATATTTTGGCATTTGTAGGGAGACTGCAGAGAATATCAATTTGAGTGGCTATTTATTTCTGTACAGAAAAAAAAAAGGGGGAAAAAAGTTCAATCCTATAAATATAAACCCAAAGTCCTGATTCAACCAGACGCATGAACATATGTGTAACCTTAAGCTCAGAATTCTTATTATTTACATTTAGTTTAAGAATATTGCTTAAATCAGGCTCTTAATTACTGGGTTTTTTTCCCCATAGCTCTTGTGTATCCTTATAGTGGTCTGATATGCCCTCAACCAGATTTCCACTAAGTCAATTAATCTGAATAAAGACAATGAAGAGCTATTGGTGGGGTTTTTTTCAGAGGTTTTAGGTGTATTCTTACTCAAAATTCACTTGAAAAATCTAGCCACAGAGATTTATAGATGTACGTTTAAAGAAGAAAAGGGGAGGAGTGGTTGGCTGAAGTCATTTAGCAGACACCAAAATATTCTTTCCTGAAAACACTGAATTAGGCTTTTCCATAAAAAGCCCATGATGATAGTTAAAGGAGCAGAAATGTTTTTTATTGTTGATAATGACCCTAAACACTTTCTTTATGTGGTTAATATCAAAAGAAGAGGATTACTTGTTTACATACATGTGTACACGTTTATCTGACCAAGGTAATTGACCCTCAAAATAGATGATTTTCTGTCTGGTTTGTGAGGACATTCCAAGTGAATAAGGGCTGACAACACTAACTCATTGAAAATATTTTAATTTTTGTGTGCACAGTGTACAAGACTAAAATGCATGCAATTTTGTAATTTCTAAACAATAATGCCTCAAATAGATAGGCTTACTGCAGTAAATCATGGGTCAGTATAGTCTCTACAGGCAAAGAAAGGGATGTAGAATAATGGAAAAACTCTGCTTTTCCAGACCAGAATACTAATCAGAATTTCATAATTACAACTTACAATTGTGATAACATGTGCTGATATCCTAGAGCCAAACAAATTTGGAAAACAAAGAGATTTTTATCTATCTTACAGTCAAAGTCTAAATATTGCAGATTGATCCTTTTATTTCAAGAACAGCAATATTGTCAAGAAAGCAACCTGAGGCTTTCTGCTTAAAAAAGCCAGCCTGGAGGTTGTTTCGTTGTTTGTTTTTATGAATTATAACATTTTCTTTTCTTGAAATTTCTCCTTTTTGGAAAGCAAATTGTTAAATCCTGAATATCTTCATTAGAAGCTCTTGGAGAACAAGATGATGCAGAGATGCAAAGCTAAATGAAGCATGAATACCATCCCGAAATTACTCCGAGGATGCATTGTGAGCCACAGATTTTAAACAGGCTTTGCTGGTAAGGGTGCAACCCTTGTTTAGGGGTTTGGGTTTTTTTTAAGTGGAATTACATGAAGGTATGTAGTAGAGTAATGAAGCAAGGCATTTTAATGAATAGCTCACTGTATGGCTATTGATCACCATGGCCATTGAAATTTTTATACAGACAATGATTTTAGGATGCAGAAATCACCAAAAATGCATGGTCTGTCACTGTAAAATGAAGAGGGTGTTTTTCGAGTTCATTCATATGGTCATGTACTCTGCAGTAAGAGTAATAATATTTAACATGCCTGGGTCATTCCATTACCAAAGTGCAGGCATTATGGACTGTAAATTTTGGCTTTAAGGCACAGGCTCAGCTAAGAGAAGAAGTAATGGTCCGGTGTTCCTGCTGGAACTCCTAAGGGTGATGTGCCTAAAGGCGTCATGGAGGACAGAAGCACAAACGGTAACTAAAGGATTTTGCAAACGGCAGCGTGTACTCCCCCTGGCTACCCTGTGCTCTGTCATTATTGTATCCAGCGCACAAAGGAAGGAGATTTCTAGCAAGTGCAGTGTCATTAAGAGCCTGGCCCTGGTACAGTGCTGCTCAGAGATTCAGGTAATCATTTATTGCAGCTGACAGGAAGAGGAAGCGCAGACATCTTGAAAAGGTACAGGGAGAGCTAGGATAAAGCTTGATTTTTCTTTTCCTTAGGACCTGGAGGAAGAGTGTAAATGATTTCAAGATTTTGAAATACATACCAGTTGTTTTTTTTTTTTAATTTAAAGTGAAGTGAAAATTTAGGAGAAATTTGTTTTGGATCATTTATAATGTTTGGTTATTCCTAAATAAAAATGTTTTGTCGCAATAAAAATCAAAACACAATTGCATTCTTTCAAATATTTTTAGGAGAGGAAAAGTTTGATTTTAGCTGGAAGAGAAAATTCATATCCTGAAAGTGTTGAACCAGGCCTAAGTATTAAGGGACAATGTCACAGGTACAGAGGCAAAGACTTTCCATGTGCCCTCACAGCTGAGAAAAATACAAGAAAAAATTCCTGTACCCTGTAGTTGTCATTACTTAATCTGGTCTTGACTAATGAACTAATTGCTAATTAATACTCTGCAGCTATCGAAAAATACCTAGGGTCACACAAACAGGTCTTTCTAATAATGAAACATTAACCGAAGTGAAATGTTTAATCTACTGTAAATTAAATCAGTGTTAATGCCAATATGGACTTGAAAACTGGTTTTGATCTCTCTTCTGTTCCTAGAAGTATGTTCTGTTTCACATAAAATCTCATCATGGCTCACATACTATATTTGCTCCGATTCGCAATAATTAACAATGGGTTCTCTGCACATGGGCCTGAAATGCAGGATCTTCCAGCAGATTCTGTGCCAGTGCTTGGAACACCAGAAAGATCAAGCTACATCCAAAGCAATAAATAAATAAATAAATCCCTTATTTTTCTTAACTCTCAGCATGGAAGGGCCCAGTGTTCAGATTCCTCTGCGCTCTACACAGCGGATGAATCACAGAATTACAGAATCGTTTAGGTTGGAAAAGACCTTTAAGATGATCAGATCCAACCATTAACCTAGCACTGCCAAGTCCACCACTAAACCATGTCCCTAAGTGCCACATCTACACGTCTTTTAAATACCTCCAGGGATGGGGACTCAACCACTTCCCTGGGCAGCTTGTTTCAATGCTTGACAGCCCTTTCGGTGAAGACTTTTTTCCTAATATGCAACTTAAACCTCCCCTGACACAACTTGAGGCCATCTCGTCTTGTCCTATCATATGTTCTTGGGACAAGAGACCAACACCCACCTTGCTACAACCTCCCTCAGGTAATTGTAGAGAGGGATAAGGTCTCCCCTCAGCCTCCTTTTCTCCAGGCTAAAAAACCCCGGTTCTCTCAGCTGCTCCTCATAAGGCTTGTGCTATAGAGCCTTCACCAGCTTCATTGCCCTTCTTTGGACACACTCCAGCACCTCAATATCTTTCTTGTAGCGAGGGGCCCAAAGCTGAACACAGTATTCAAGGTGCAGCCTCACCAGTGCCAAGTACAGAAGGACAATCTCTTCCCTAGTCCTTCTGGCTACACTCTTCCTGATAAAAGCCAGCATGCTGTTGGCCTTCTTGGCCACCTGGCACCTGGGCACACTGCTGGTTCATATTCAGCTCGCTGTCGACCAACACCCCCAGCTCCTTTGCCGCTGGGCAACCTTCCAGCCACTCTTCCCCAAGCCTGTAGTGTTGCATGGGGTTGTTGTGACCCAAGTGTAGGACACAGCACTTAGCCTTGTTGAACTTCACAGTGTCAGCCTCAGCCCTTGAATCCAGCTTATCCAGATCCCTCCATAGAGTGTTTCTACCCTCAAGCAGATCAACATTCCTGCCCAATTTGGTGTCATCTGCAAACTTACTGAGGGTGGGTATACTCGATACCCTTGTCCAGATGGTTGATAAAGATGTTACACAGAACTGGCCCAAATTCTGAGCTCTGGGGAGCACCACTTGTGACTGGCTCCCAACTGGTTTTACCTCCATTCACCACAACTCTTTGGGCCTGGCCATCCCACTAGTTTTTCACTCAGCAAAAAATACATGCATCCAAGCCATGAGCAGCCAGCTTCTCCAGGAGAATGCTGTGGGAAATGGTGTTAAAAGCTTTACTAGAATCAAGCTAGACAACATCCACAGCCTTTCTCTCATCCACTGAGCAGGCCACCTTGTCATAGAAGGAGGCCAGGTTAGTCAAGTAGGACCTGCCTTTCTGCAGGACCTGCCTTTCTTCAGGTCTGACCCATGCTGACTGGGCCTGATCACCTGGTTATCCTGTATATGCCACGTGATGGTACTTCATAACCTTCCCTGGCACCG
>VZTL01071868.1:0-34953 GCA_013400535.1 Scopus umbretta | reverse complement strand
TGTAGTGAAAAGGAAAAAAAACCCCAGGAAACGCAAGTGATGCAATTGCTCACCACCCGCCAACTGATGCCCAGCCCAGCCCTGAGCAGCGATCGCTGCCCCCTGGCCAACTCTCCCCAGTTTATACGCTGGGCATGATGTCATATGGTGTGGAATAGCCCTTTGGCCAGTTTGGATCATCTGTCTTGGCTGTGTCCCCTCCCAGTTTCTTGTGCACTTGGCAGAGCATGGGAAGCTGAAAATATCCTTGACTAGTGTGAGCACTATTTAGCAACAACTAAAACACCAGTGTGTTATCAACTCACATTCTCATACTAAAACAAAACACAGCACTAAAGAAAATTAACTCAATCCCAGCTGAAACCAGGACACTAGTTCAGCCTAAATATAGTAATGCAAAGAAAATATGTCTTTTAATGGCCCTTTTTACAGTTATTTAAGAAACAGCACATGGTACCATGATGTATAACCATAATACAGGTTGTACAAATGTAACTAACCATACGTATGCCCAGCTATGGCCCAGGGCTCACTCACCATAGCCAAATGAAGAATGTTTATATGAATGAGAGAGGAAGATGGCAGAACCACTTTGTACCATCATAATTAAATGGCACTTTTAGAGCTATCTCTTGCTTCATCCACAGAACACAGGGATGATTAAATATATAAAGCATACCTCTATTTTACATTTACGTGCTTACTCAGAAAATCTGCCAATACAGTTGACGAGAATTTCTAACTAGTTAAGCACTCCCAGTACATGTGAAGCCTGAAGGGAAAAAACCTGAAGTGATCCTTCATTTCAATTTTCTCTGTTTCAAATTTAGAACTATTAGTTTCTTTCAAAAGGCTAAAATTTTAAAAAGACTAAAGCAGAGTGTGAAATAAAAACAGAAGCTAGTAATTAATTTGTATTCTCAATCAGCCTTGGCAAGCCCCATTCAAATGGTGCCAGAGCTGAAAAACAAAGGCAGCTTCCTAGTTCCAACATAGTGTAGTAGAGCTGATCCTACAGGTAAAAGTGCTCAAAAGTTTAAGTTTTATTGTGGAAAGATTACTAAAGCAGCTTCAGTTTTTCACACATAAGAATGCAAAAGGAAAGAGTATTCTGGAAATTATCTCAATTATGAAAAGACAGTAAAAGAATAAACTTGTGTGCACTTTTGCATTCTCTGTATGTTTTCATAAATAAGAGTCCTTGTACTAACATAAAAATAGGTTTATGACATTGGTTTGAAAGGGCAAAAATTCTTGCACCTTAAGAGGATTGTCTAGGGTTTTGCGGCTAAAAGTTTTAGATATTAAAGAAGAAACTGAAGATGCTTAATAAGATTGTGTCCTGGCTTTTAATCAAAGCAGAGAGAAAAAAATACAGAAAATGTAGAACGTAATATCCCATGAAGTTTAAAATAGTCTATAAATAACATCAATGTTTCTTCTTCATACTACTACTTTAAATCTATTGTCTACAAAATATTTAGCATTTTATTCGATTCGTGCATCTCATTTACATTGATAGTTACACACTATTTCTCATGTAATAGGAATTAGTCACTGCATATCTAGCTAGAATTTTGTGTATTTATGATTTTCTTTTCACTGCAATTAAGGCAATGTAAAAAACCCCAACAAACCACATCAAAGCATTAACAACTGCAAAATTATTTCTGCATCTGAAGAGATCAATTGAAAATCCAATTGCCTTTGACATCACTAAGCCTGAAGTCAGAACTCAGTATCTTTTAAAACACAAATAGATAATATAAATGATTTGATTTACTAGCAAAACACCTAAAAGAAAAAAAAAAAAAAAAACAACCACTAATATTCTAAGAGAAATTGACAAAAAGAAGATAAAATACCTCTACAACATTTTCTGCCTCTGCAGCTTCCTGTCTGGATACAGCTTTGCACAACTCTGACTCCAGTTTGCTTTCTGTTTACTTAATGCCTTAGTTCAAATAAAAAGAAGGTGTATCCTTGAATACTATACGTACAGTACGACCCATTGTGGTCTTTCTTCAGCACGAGAGTTTACATTTATTTCTTAGCAATATGAGACCCTAGAAAAAAATGGAAGAAAATATTGGAGTGAACTTACCTTCTTTTTAACATTTTCTTTGATTTTAAACATTTTTCTTCATCCATGCACTATCCCTGCACTATGCAATCTGTCGATTTCTACTTACAACAAGGATCCGATTCAAAGCTCACAGAAGTCTGTTTGAGATGTGACAGACACTGGTGTCAAATATATTGATTTCTACCTGTTCTGGAGTGGTATGCAATCATTTCACTTCTAGCCTGTCTGGGTGCCAAGAACTGTTTGGTGACCTAAGGATGGACGAAAAGTACATATTTAAAGTATTCAAAGGGATGTGTGTGAAAGTATGTGCATTGGATTCATCCTGAGATTCACCTCTGTAGAAGGAGAGAGGGATCTATGAAGGCATAAATGATCAAACTATTAAATTAATAAAAAGACAGTTAAATTCATACAATTAAAAATAATAGTTAATAATTATTATTAACCTTACTACTATGCATTTGGAAATCTTTTTGTAGTATCTGTCCTTAACTCTCTTGCAGCTCACTGATGGTATCATGAAAAAAGTTGTTCAACTGTAAAAAATACGTAAATAGAAAATTTGCCAATCTTACACATAGCACCCTATGTACTGTGACTCCTCCTTTGTCATGAGCAGGAAGGGGATTGTATGAGGTAAGCTGGACTTTCTGAACCTGACTTATTACCTGTTGACACTAACAGCAAGTTGAGCTCACAAAAGCTTTAGATCTGATTCGGGACAGGGTAGCTCTCTGTAGTTCTGCATCAGCAGCTCTGCCCAGGCTTGTCTTTTAGTTCATTTCACACCCTCATTTGTACCTCAAAACTGGACTGCAGTCTGCAATGGAGTTAGGTGTTTAGACTGGGAGATGAAAATGAGACCGCATCACTAGACCACATTGACAGCTTAAAGCATATCACTGGTACTCACCTATCCAAAGAGAAGGGCAACACCCTAAGAACCAAGTCCACAGCATGAGCCTGAATGTGTTCAGTTCAGTTCCTAAAAGTGGTATGTTTTCTATTAAAAAATGCAAAAGTGCAAGTGGTTTTCTTGACAAAGTTGCTGATTTTATGCTGTCTGCAGGAATGGCACTCTAACTACTGTCCATTTAAACAAAAAGGAAAAAAAGCCACAGAAGTTCATTGGAAGTTGCTCTCCAATACATTTGTTTGTTGTCTGTGACTTATTCATCCACTGATGGATGATGAACAGTTATTGTCTATCTTGGCCAATCACAATTTAACACTGTATTCTGTTAGGCAGAGCAACCTTATGAACTAAAACCACAAGTGTATCAGTTATAAATTACCTATACATCTTTATCAGCTATATACATCTTTATCAGTTAAATGACCAACCAAAACATTTGTGACAAAAGTATTACCTACAGGAAACAATCATCAGTTATGACTTTTTAAGACAGCAATACCTAGAGAAGACTCATAAGATCATTGTTCTCATCTGCATGTATAACAGAAAGATAATCCCCACCAAGACGACCTGAATTACAAAGGAGTGCTGCTAATAAAACAAACTGATCCTGATGGAGTGTGCTCACTATTAGGGAGCCTAAGCAGAAGCCTCCAATGTATCAGGATAAGCAGCTTTGGTATTACAGAAATTGGCGGGGGGTGGGGGGTGGTGTGTTCTTCCTCTTTTCTTACTCTCAGTTTTTTATTAAAAGCACAGGGAAATATATTTATAGTACAGAGAGGGCATAAGCAGATCATAAAAAGGTGTTTTAACATGCTTATGTTTGCAGATGTGAGAGAGATCAGCAAATGCTGATATTATTACGGAATAACATAGTGCAAACTGAAGAGAATCTTTTAAAAAACTTAGCTGCTCTCTCTGGTAGAGTTGTTTTGTGTTTTTTTTTTTATTCACTCCCATTTCCACCTGTGGTGGGAAAAGGAGAAGGCATAGCAAAGGAAAAAAGTGCTCATGTTTTCAATTGTGGTGCCCTGTATTGCAGCACCCCACAGCTCATGCAAAGCTGGAATGTCCTGCTTGCCATACATACAAATCTTGAAGAATTTAGTTGAAAGTTTCCATGACTTAAAAGCCTTGACTTATTCAGAGAGATGTAAAGCATCCAAATATGGATGTATTTTCAGAAGTCCTATTCCCATTCCTGGAACAACATTGATACCTTCCTGGTTCACATCACAGATGTACGAGAGCTTCTTTTCAAAAAAGCACCCATCCTTGATTAAAATGTTTTTAATAATATGGAATCCATCCTCAGTTCTTCTATCTTGACTCACCACTGCTCATGTCATTCCTAATAAGAATTTTTGCCTTTTTCTCAGCCTGAGTTTGCCTAAACTCAGTCACCAGCCCCAGAATCTTGTTCAACATTTCTCCAGCCAGACTGAACAGGCTTCTGGCGTCAAGCTTTGGTCTGCAAAGTGGGACAAAGACAGGAATAGAAACAAGCCAAGAGCAGCCACTGACTTTGAAATGTACTCATCATAAACACATTTCAGGTATTTTGGTTATTCTTATAACCCTCCCCAATCTTCAATATCATCCATAAAGTACAAACAGAAGTACTGGAGCTGGTGCCAGGAAAGAGGACATGTCAGTAACACAGAGAAAACATTCAGCTTCATTAAATCAGTGTCTGAAATGCAGTATTTTCCCCAAATTTAACACACAGGATCGTAAAGGGCTGGCTTCATGTTCTCTTGTCATATGCAAGATTTTCAAAGTGATACTATATTAAAGGCTCTCCTGAAGTCCAGGCAAATTAAATCAACAGCATTTCTCTTAACTAGATCGTTTCTTTTATCAAAGATATCAGATCAGTACAGCATGATCTACCTTTGGAAAAATGTATGTTCTGTTTTATTGTCCTGCCTTAATTACTTCTTTCCTTTAAAATCTGTTCTAAAGCTTTGCACACTGTTGAGTCAGACTAATGGCCTTATTGTTGCCTGGATCAGTTTTACTGCCACTCCTGGTCCGTCTTTAATATGGGTACAATATCTGCTAGAAGAGTAACTGATAGTCTCGTAAAATGTATGATCTGAAGCAGTCTAGTGTTGCAGTGGATTGAGCATGGCACACTCCCCACTGAAAGAAATGTATGGTAGGATCTGGGTATCTAACAACCATGCTAGTAAGCAAGCTGCAGTTTTTCAAAGGCTTATTTGATCAAAGTGAGCAGTTTCAGTTCATCAAAAAAAAAAAAGTCAAATCACTCTGCAAAGCCTTGACAGTACTACAGCTATTCAAAGAAAATTCGTTATAACTTTATTTTCAATGTGGGCAAAATGCCTGCATTCCACATACTCACACTCAAACACTTGAAGTGTTTTGGCTGGCTTGAAAAGAAAAAATAATGCATTCTTTCTTCTCATTTGAAATATTTAGTATAATAATAGAGGCTTCCATTTCTGAGTTTCTGCTTTATTGATCTTCAAAACAATTTGGCATGTTGGCTAACTCAGTGATGAATTCTTTTAGAGGTAATATCCCTATTCCAAAGTTCTGCCATTCCCTGTGTACACATACTAAAGGAATTGACATATGCACTTGGTCAGTTAGGGATATTTCTCCTTACATGGAATTTGAATTTAGTCTTCTTAAATAGAGGTTAAAGTGTATGAATGTGTTACCAAAAAGGAACAAAAGGCACTTTTCTTTACAGCCCCAAGAGAGAGGCAGAACAGGGTAGGTCTGAGGATCTTGGAGCATTTCATATCTGCAAGTGCTAACAGATGAACAGCACCAAAGCAGCCTTGGCGCATATAGGTAAAACTCTCCTACCTAGTGTTTCCTTTCTCTGGAAGAATTAACCCTCTGGATATGGGGCAATTACAATCTCTGTGGCATATTTCCTCATTTGCTGTGTGCTGACAGAAACCAAAACAGCATCAGCAATCAAGGGATACAGCTGAACGTTACAGACTTTCAAAAGAACATTTGTGAAATGTTTTGCTTGCTTATCTACACATAAACTGTATTTATTAATTGGCATGTAGGTGCATCTTGTTGAAACCTGGATATAGCAGACTTACTAAAATTACATCCTGAACACAAACTTCTCCCAAACTTCAGAAACTCACATCTAAATTTTGTTTCTGCCTTTCTGGGTATTTTTATCATGACCACATACGCACCTATGACTCTGCTTTACTTGTGCTTCTTAATATATACTTTCCAACATCCACCTGATAAACGCTTTCTAGTCAAATAGCAATCTATTATACTTAAAAGTTCCTCTAGGAACCTCTATTCTTAACACCATTGTGTTAAAGCAATGTTTCTGGGTTTAAGCATGTATCCAAAACCTCATTCCTGAAAGAAGTCATAGATTTTAGGGTAGCAAACAAACAGGTAGAGCAAGAAACAGTGCCAAACATATAACAGGAAGTATCAGATAAGCTTACTCTTATAACAGGGTTTGTTTCAGAGAAAAGACCAAGAATGATAAATTTTAAGAAGTTCTTGATTAAATCCTTACAGGCTAAGCAAATTGATCAAAGCTGTGTTTTACTCATTTTTCTATAAAAAGAAGAACTGTAAGCTTCCACATGGGGTCATTCAATAAAACTTTTGTTTTATATTCTAACATTGGTTTAAGGATCATGAATTTTTCATGTTAACTTGCAATTTGGGAGAAATAAATTTGTTCCTGCACCTTTTCTGTTAGTTTTTAGCTTTATATACATATTTATGTGTACTCCAATTCTTTTTTTGTACAGTTCTGTTATACTTTGACATTTCTAAATGAAAAATTTGACCTATTTTTTATTTGTCTCCTCTTCTCATGGGGAGATGGCACAAGGAACATCCTATTGATTAAAGAAAGACTTTACAGAGAAATTTCAAGACTTTTTTACTGTCTTTATTCTGCTGTCTAAATTCCAAGATTTAATAGTCAGTAATTTTAAGTTGAAAAAATAACCTAAATAAAACATAAGAAATCCAAGATACAATTATCTGGGGGAACTAGCAACACAATACAGAAGTGTTTCTCTACGTGTTCTCAGTTCAAATAGCACTCTGGCAATTAATGAGCACCTGTATTAATTTCCTAGGCAACAGTCTTCTGACTGCTGACTCCTGATTTAGGTCGGAGCACACAGATTACTTATTAAATTCTACCAGCATCTATCAATGTATGCAGAAACCCTTCAAAGTTTGTCAGATTAGTCTTGCAATAATTTAATACTTTGCCTTTGTTCAAAATGTAATACTTTCAGTGGCTTAGTTGAAAAGTGAGACATGTTTTACATGAATGTATTTCACCTGTGGATTCCTTTATCATGTTTCTCAGGATTATTCACTGAACTGGTGAAAGAACACACAATGGTCTATTATTCCCATATGGGGTTGGTCATCTCTGGCACAAATAGTTTCTTGTTCCTTCCACCAGTCTTTCCGGTGTACTTGAAAGACATTCACATCCACATGGAGCTCTACTCAGTTTCCCTTGATTACAAGTGCCAGACTGCATGCCGAGGAGAAGTCACTGTTCTGATGAACTGTCCCTATTATTCAGTAATAGTTGGACATTTCTACTAAAAGGCTGATAAAGCAATAAATTTTGATTAAGTTTCAGAGTCGGTCAATCTAAGAAGCAGTTTTTTCCTCAATGATTTTTTTTCTGGATGAGTTCACTCTGTGGGCCATCATTCTGGAAACATTTTGTACACTGAGTCTAATAACTAGAAATTTTATGATACTTTCTCTGGAATAGTAAGGCCATTTCTTGCTCTGCAATGGCACCTTTGACGTTGGGAAACCCTGGGACACTTCCTCAAATGTAAATCTGAGGTTGCAAAAAGGCAATTTATTGGCTGTCACAAAAAAGCCATTACAGTATAGTTTGGTTGACATTGCATACAACGCATAAGTTTTATGATGAAGGACATTCAAAGGCACAGCATGTTAAAGGAAATCTTCATTAGCATACACAATACGTGACTTCTAGCCACGTAAAATCTTAGCTATAACTGTAATAGGAGTAACCTTCACACAAGGAAAGAAAATGTAATCAAGAACAGCAAATGTGCTCAAGCTTAAGCACAAATGTGTCCTGCATATATCAGGGCACATGAACAAGCAGCGGTTAAGTGTATCAATATTAGCACAAATGTTCTCTCTGTTTTTCAAATAAATGAATAATATGGATGATCATCTGTATCATCATGCATCATTATCCTTTGGAAAAGGAAGGAGACAGGAAAGGTGTACTGAAATAATGGTCAGTTCTCCAAAACATCATACACCATGCAGTTCCCCCTAATTACAAAATTAACCATATTTAATAATCACTGCGTCTCAGTGTATTTGCTGGATGTTATGCTTTTTTCTACACTAAACTTCCTCAGTCTAGATGGGCCAAAGGAGCCATGATCAGTTGCAGAATAGTTTTATGTTTGGCAACCGCATCATGAACAAGCCAGGACTGAGAGGAGATTCTAGTGATACATTATTAGGCTATACACTGAAGGGTTTGCATTATAACAATGAGAACCTGATATCATACTCCTGGACAGTGCTATTTGGGACAACAAGCTGTTTATCCTTGTTGTAGCCGAAAATTGAGAAAAGTTCTGAGAAAAAGAATCTTAAACCGTTTTCCAAACAAAAATAAAGACAGGATTCACCGAGATGCTCATATGTTTTGTTCAATTTTGGACACAGCACTTCAGGAAAGACACCAAAGAGCACTCAGGAGAGAGGTGGAAGTGGTTAGACCTCCAAAGACTATGACCTTTGATAAAGAAATTTAAAAGCTGAGGTTATTAGGCTTAAAGAAGAGAAGACTGAGATGAAACATAACAGTCTTCAAATATGTAAAAGGTACTTTCGCAAAGAAAAGGAAATAATCTCTTGTCTTTGTAAAGAATGAGAAATAATGTGCCTGTACTACAGTGAGGAACTTTAGTTAGATATTAGAAATAAACTTCTAGTGACAGTGTTGGTAAACCCCAGCAAGAGACTGTCGAAGCAGGCTGCAGATTCTCTGCCTACTGGGGCTGGGGGATTTGATTGCTGACCTGCAGGTCCTCCTGCCCTACTTTCTGTGGCTCTCACGATACGGTTTTCTTAGTTCTCAATGCTTCCCCTCTACTATGACAAGAGTTAACTGCACCCAACCCTCTGTATCAGAGGGTCAGCTCTGGTTTTCACTTTCTTGAGGGAGAAAGGGGGCTCTTTTTGCAGAGCGCACTGTTCTCAGCCCCAGCCTACGCAGCCACACAGCTGCAGTCCAGCAGCAGCAGAACTGCCTCTGGAGAACCATCACTACTTCCCCACACAAAGGAGATTTGTTCTGCCCTGGTAGCACACAACAGGGATTGCACTTCTGTTCTGCTGTAGGAAGCCTATGCACACCTACACATAAATCAGGGCTGCTGCTTTTTCACACTTGACTGTGAATACCACACAACGTGCGCATTAGCAGCCAGGAACAATGACTTTCATCCTTGATGCAAACAACTACTAGAAGAGTGCTTCCAAAAGCTTGAAGTGCATTAAGCTTTCAGAAAAAGAACTTTATTTTTTTCCAGCTTTATGAGTATTTCTCAATCAAGTCAGGGGTCATAATTTTGTCAACAATCACCTGTCAGCACACTAAGATGATTATCTTGACACATACCTCTACAGATGTGAATATACCACCAGGTGTGTATTATGCAACAGGTGAAGAAAATGCATTTGTCAACTGGGCAGAAGATTTGGGACATGCAAGATATGAATGCCACAGAAAAAGGGATAAATACTCTGTAACTGCCTTACATCCACCCCTTCAGACTCCACAGAAAACTTAGTCTGAGTTCACTGTAGTGAAGCAAAAATAATGAATAATTTGGTTTCTCTCGTTGCTAAGAAATCAGACCACTCTAAAATTTCCTGGCATCCAGTGCTAAGGGGGAAGAGTGGTTACAGAAAAGTATGGATGCAGTTCAACTCTTAAAGTTCAATCAGCTGTGGCTCAACTGCAATAATTAAAATAGTGCTGGCACCAGTCAGTAGAATAGTTTTAGAAAGCTTCTGACAGTGCTCTACTAGCTGTGACAGAAATGTAGTAATCAAGAATGTGGTTGTCAGAAGTTAGTGTAATCTTCTCTTCGTTCATTTTACTTATTTAGTATGAATATAGCGTAAGTGAACAGTGCTTGGATCCCAGCCTTTAGACCATAGTTCTTTATCTTGACACAAAATTGGTTCTCTTTTTTTTTTTTTTAAAAACAAGCTTCCTCGTTGCCTCAGCTGTATCCACCATTTTTTTTTCTAAACATAGACCAAAGTTTTCTGATAGTCTGTATGTTTTACTTGGAATATTGCATTTTCTGCTCAAATGCTGCCATTGTGCCAATAGGTAATCAAAGACTATACAATCGGGGGGGAGGCGGAAATTAAGAGTTGGTCAGAAGGGTCCTCTGGAAGTCACCTGGTCCAATGCCCCACTCAAAGTGGGACAACCACCAAACCCGATCAAGTCACCCACAGCTTTGTCAAGTCTTGAAAAATGGAAGCATAGCGATTTAGAAGGTACTATACAAGGGTACTACTACAGCTTATACAGTGTTTGCATTTAATCACTGGGAGCGTTTCACCGAGGGTAAGGGTAAGAAGACAAAATCCTTTGGACACACATATTTCTACTCTCTAGTCTTTGTAATACAGCATGAGGGTGTTTGAAGACAGCTGTGGGAAATAATTTCTTTGTTTATCTTTTGCAATACAGAATGACCATTTGTATTAGCTGTATGTTTATCATTGCTTTGACAAAATCCCAGAACAAGGTGGATCATTCAACACAAATCTGACATAAACAACCAGGTGTATTAAGACAAGCAATATTAAAAAATAGCTATCTTTTTTCTGTTTCATAATAAAGCTTCCACCTAAACAATTGTTCCAAGTTGAGAGTTAAAGGCTCATGAAGGGTCACAGATGATGTTTCACTGCTAGTAGAAGTGTCAGCTGTGAAAATACAACAGTGAGGTTGGAAGTGAAATCAAAGATGGGGCTATCATCTAGAGGGTTTGGAAACTGCTAACAGGAATTTTTCCCTGACATTCAGAATAAGTTATCCCATTGGGAAGGGATCAGCGCACACTCACTAGGTTCAGGCAAGCTCAGGAAAGATTTGGCCTATATAATCTTTCCAATAACCCTAATACACGAGGAAAGTAGTGCACCCATACCATCTCTGGTAACAGCCATCCAGGCCTTTACTCTTGACTATCTCTACCTGTCCCCATATGAGGACAGTTTTTTTCTAGAGAACCTCCTCAGAAAGTCCCTTAATGCCAGCATGGTCACCATGTCTATTTCAGAGGCAGGGGTGTATCTGCACATCTGACTCTCCTCTCCTGGGACCATTTTCCATAGCCTCTTGGTGTACAGCTGAGAACAAACTGATGGGTTAAATCAAACTATTTACATTGTGCAGTGCCAGCACTTATGGTCAGCCTATGTTGACTGGTTTTCATACATGTGTCTTGATTCCTTTCCTCTGCTTTGTAGTAAGAGTACATTTACTGCCAGCTTTCTGATATCTCAGTACAATCACATACGATACAGCTATTGCGCAACCTATTCCCAGATTCCACTACACATTTACAACTCACATTTTTGATAACTTGGAAAGAGATTTGTATGAAGTTATTTGTCTTAGCTACATCCTGCCAAGAGTGATATGGTTTTATAACCTTAAACAGTGCTTATACAGCACTGAAAATGTACACTAACAGCTCAGGCCTGTCAGCATTTACCATACAAGTAAACCCTTTCTGCTGGCTTGTGCTAAGCAGCCCAGATCATAGAATCATTAAGGTTGGAAAAGACATCTAAGACCATCTAGTCCAACCGTCAACCCACCACCACCATGTCCCAAAAGTGCCATATCTACACATTTTTTGAACACCTCCAGGGATGGTGACTCCACCACCTCTCTGGGCAGTCTGTTCCATCATCCTGCATGAGAGTCTGCCACAACAGTGAGCCCATCCACTGCTGTGTGTAGGGAGTGTCCCTTGACTACTCTGCAGCTGATGTTGTGGTTAAGGTAGACCTTCCTCATCAGTATTTTGCCTGCTCCTAGAAAGGGCAAGCCACTGTGCCACAGTGTGCACCATCTAAGTAGCTACAACCTAACCGAGGGGCTTGTTTGGACCATACACTGCACCTCCAAGGACTGGATCACCAGGAGGCTAATTACGACTACCTACAGGGAGTTCGGTTTTGCTACGCATACTGCCACATCCCATTGGGGATAGAGAGGAGAAGTGGCAAAATCTAGAGCAAGGGACTCATGTGTGGGAAAAGATTTCTTGAAGTGCTAGGCTGGGTGTGCACAGCCAGCACTCCCAGTGGAAGCTGGCAATGGTGTGAGGAGGGAGCTTTCCAAGGAGAAAGGGAGAGGGCTCTAGGCAGGGTGATTTTCAGGAAAAGGCAGGTTACTATACTTTGGGCTATCACCTCAGAGCTGCCCTGGAAGCCAGCATAGGGAGCAAGGACTGCAAGAATCCCTTCGAAGAGTTACAGAGAAAATTTCCTTTCCTTATCACCAAACGTTTCACAAAAGTAGTCTTTTTTTTTCTGCCACACAGAAGCCTCCAGCCTTTGCAGAAGAGTGGGGAAGGTGTACAAGCACTGTGCTGTTTAATACATAAGCAACTGTCTGAGAAATTGGGGAAGAAGAAAGTTTACGATTTTGTTTAAAGGTACCCTCCTACGCCAATAATGGGTATCTCATAACAAACCAGAATAGACTGGGCTTTTGCCCACAACTTGGCAAGAATGTATCTGGGGTCTTGAAGATTTGTTAAAGTGATCGTTAAACCAGATAATTTACCTATACAATGTATATGACTGTTAGGGGCAATCCTTACTACTGCCTATCACTTCATCTTCATGCGTTTGACAAGCATTGAGAAATTTTTAAAACCTTGTTAAATAAAATGGGAAACTAGGGCCTACAAAAAGATCAAATTACTTACTCTAGCATGTTTTCCTATAACATACAGAAAAGGGTTGGGACATTGCTCAAATGAGTGCAAGTGGCCTGTACTACATGAGTTGTATTAATCCGCTAGAGTCAAAACACATCACTGAATGCTGTGCATGAAAGTATTAACTGCTCTAATCTTATGTCGCTTTTGTTACTCAGCACCGTTTGAGGAACATCCTAAGGAAGAGCCATTTGGGGAAAGTTTCAAAGAATAAAAACTGAATTAACATGACCAGGGAAGGAGGTATTTTTCTTTTTGCCGGCAGAGTCTCAGCCTGCATAACATTCTTGCAGATGTCCAAATAAGCTTTGCAAAAAAACCTAAAAACCCTAGTGATTTGGCTTTCTTCAGCTTTTTAAAGATAAAGCTTTCCTTACGTAGTGAAGTTGATTAAGCATGGCTTTCATCTGCTGTTGTCTTAATGCAAAAAAATTAAAAAAAAAAAAAAGTATAGTTGTAAGTGGCACCATCCTCAGCTTAAGAAGTTCCTAACCACTGATTTTTATTTTTTTTTTTTAAGCCTATGTGGCTATATTGCAGAAGCAACTTTTGAAGCAGCTCTGTTTCTTTTGTCTTTTTTGAGAGATCAGCTATTGGTCCTCTTAGGACATGACACAGAGCTACATGAGTTTTGGTCTGAGCCAGCATGATCATTCTAAGACTTATGGAGGCAGCACCATTAGCATTAGAGGTTTGCATGCTTTCATTTTTTGCCTCAGACACTCGACTTGTTTGCTCCAAGTTCCTTCTTTTGCTGGCAGGCAGAGCACCATAGCTGTGTGCTGCTTCTGTCATTTTGACTCAATATCACCTCCTTTTTCTTTCACAAGAGCAGAGACCTGTCTTCAAAAACTGCTGGTTCTTTCTTCTTGCACCCTATTTTTCATTACATTTTTGTAAAAGTAATAACATACTATAAGAAAGTAAAGAAATAGCCCTCTAGACACATCTCCCTGTTACACCAAGAGATCCAAGGATGGCCTTCCAAAACTCTAATATTCCCCCACCTAAAGCAACACTTGGGCATTCATTAGAAGTCCATCATCTGATCCTCACAACAAAATCTGTAGGACTGGAGAACAAGGCAGCATCTATGCTGCTGAGAAGCATTCTGAACTCAGAGTGCCTGCTCTGGTCTGGTGTATACAAACCAGTATAAGTTTCACCAGTCTTTGTAGCTGCCAGCATCAAAGACTTAGTGGCCTCTGCAGGAAGAGATCCCATTTTGCCTCATTTTTCTCCTTGACATCACTACTGCAAGCATGCATGGATAGCCAGATATTGCTACTACCATGTGGACTCTTGGTAAAGATGCTTTAGTGTGTCTTTGTCACAGGAAGCACTCCTAGTTCCCCTGCCAGAAATCTCAGCAAAACTGAAGAACTAGTGCCCGAGGTACTCCTAAAGGAGTAAAAAGAGATGTTTACTTTGGCTTCAAGACTAGATGGTAAGGGTTGAGACTCCACACAGCCAGATAACATGCTAATCACTGTATCTGATACTAAGCACTCTCTCTATACTGTCCTAATTTGAAACAAACTAGTGTGGAGGATCTGAGCAATCATCAGATATTGAAGTGCCTAAATACTTGGGAAGCTCTGGGACAATAATTGTAAGTCAGGCTAAACATTGCTGATTTTAATCCCTGCCCTCTCCTTAAGATATCAGACAGCTAAGAAGTTTCCAACCAGAAAAAAAATGATGGGAAGTCTGATTGAGATTTCAGACTCTGTTTGCAGGGATTTGGCTGAATATTGATTTGGGAAGGCAGATGAAAAATACAGAAATGATGAGATGAGAAAGTCTGCCCTAAACATAGCCCCCCCGCCCCTAAGGAAAATCCTGAAATAGTAAAACACTGGAAGTGGCCACTGAAAAGATTTTAGCTGTGAAAAGGAAAAAGTTACCCGTGAGTCTTCATGTACTCAGGAATGAAAGACTGATGTCTCTACTCACAGAACTAAGCAATCTTATATCTGGGTCTTCTGCCAGTTTTTCTTCCTCCTACATGACTCTCAACTCTGGCATCTGCCTGGAACAAAAAAGGGAGAATTTCAGGTATCTTGCTCTTCTGAATTTGATACATGTTCCAAAGCTGTAGTTTCCAGGTTTTTCCTGGCCCAGCCATTCAAAAAAAATACAAAATTATGCGTAACCAAGAAAACTGATACATAATTTCAAAAAAGTTTTGTACTGTAAATAAATAATTTGAACCAGTGGACAAAGGTGGGTCAGAACTGACTAATGGGACAGTGACTACTGCGTGTTTTTCTCACCATACAGAGCTCTGCACTACATTTTTAAAAGAGTGAATTAGAGAAGCAGTTGTTACACTCCAATGAGGCCTTCTTTCTGCTGATCGCTAACGTCAGACAGTCATTTCACCGACATTTTCTATAAATAACCTGAGCTGGATCTTCTGGTATGAAACTGACCAAGGATGGAGATTTTTTGCAGAGGCTAAAGTGTCAGACTTAAAGTTTCCCTTTTTAACCCAGAGGATATTGGATACCCTTTGGGGAAGAAAACAAGAAGTTTCTTGTTAAGAGAAACAGAATTTCAGGTAAAGCAGGTGCTCCACAGACACAGCTATGTCTGTAGTGTCTTGGGAACCACTACTCCCCGGCACTTAAAAAAAGAAGCAGGAAAAAAGATCTACATCTTTAAAATACAGTATACACACCAATTTTACAAATCAAGGCTTTTAACCTAAGCTAGGCCAAAAGAGAGCGAAGAGGAGGGAGGGAGTTAAGAGACAGACAAGGGATCACCACAGGCTCAAGCATTTTGTCTTCCACAACCAGAACTGACAGCAGGGGACAGCTGTGGGGCTCAGGTACCACAAAACACAACCACAGGGCAAAGGTTTGACTTGGCACGCTTAGAAACAGGAAGTAAAATTAAACACACTACTCACCTGCTTACTTGTTTGCCATAGCACCGTGTTGCACTAATGATTAGACACCAAAACCACAACTCTTCCTCGGGGCTGCGTTCCTCAGATGAAGCCTGTGTGCATGGAGAAGCTCCTACCTCCGGCCAGGGAGCAGCGATGGTGGCTGCTCCTGCAGGGCTGGGAGTGAGGGAATCCCCAGGGTGGCAGGGCCCATCCCGCCGCCCCCAGCCAGAGACGGCAGCTGGGTCCGACCGAGAGGGCCCAGGCTTACAGTGCTGGGGCAGGGGAGGCCAAAAAGCCAACCCGCAGGGCTGGGGTCAGCTCCAGGCACAGCCAGGCAGGGCCACGGGGACAGGCCATGCCGGGACATCAGCCCACGGGTGGAGGCCCAGAGCAAGGTGCTCCACAGGTACAGCTGAGCTGAAGACCAGCACCCAGCCAGGGGCTGAGCCCCTGGGCCCACGGGTGTGGGGAGGCTTCAGCTGAGGCTGGTGAGGGCTATCAGGGCCCAGTGCCTGGCACTCCTGGCCTGAGGCGAACCCCTAACCTGATATTGGTGCTTACAGCAAGCTGTGGGCCTGAGCTATTGGCCGCCTGACAGTCTTGCAACTTAAACAATGTCAGTGTTAAGATTCTTTTCATTCTGCTTCTTATACTCCTGTATTTCTTTCATGCAATGCTTGTTTTGTATTATCTTAATTTGTTCGCTGCAGTTTGTGAAAAACATTTTCAGTGGAGTTCCTTGAACTCGATCCTTTTGCTCAGGCTGGTTGGTCCTCTGAGTCAGCAGGATCCCACTCTCCCCTGGGAGCCACAGCTTCCTTAAATCTATGGCTGAAAATCTGTGGACTATTTTCTCCATAGGTCTCCATACCTGTGTTGGAGACAAACCACTCCTCCCATCTAAACCCTGGTTAATACAAACTCTCCGGGACTGCAACAGTCTTCACAACGTGCTCGACTGAAGCTCCCCATCTTCCTTGCAGCGTTGCAGCGACCACTGTGTTGATAAGGCTTATAGAGCTTTGGCTTCCCATGAAACACCCACGAGTCCTTGCTCTCTTGTGCGCTTGGAGATAATAAGTTTTGAAAAGCAACCTTCCCAACAAAATTTCATCTCTGCTGTTGTAGCTTTAATCTTATTTGCTGGAGAAAGATAAACACTGAATGGAAATAATCATCCTGCTGTGCCACAACTGCATAGTTCCTTTTCATTCAGCTCCTAATAGACTTCCAGTTAATCTTCTGAAATGTTCAGTTCACAATTCAAGTTTAAAATCTTTTTTTGTTCCTTGTCTTGTTTGTTCAGTGCCTCACTCCCACTATTCTACTGGAAAAGAGGAGAGTGTGAGTAACTAAGCCAGAAATAACGCATGCACCAAGCTGCTACAATCAATCTACCAGTTCACGGATAATCTAATTAGACTAACATAGTCTAATTTTAAACTCTGTTTTTCTGAATTTATTTTCTGTATAAATCATTGCACCCTCTAATCTATCACACAAAAACCTCTGAACTCTGAATCAAAAACCTATAAGAAAGATGTATTTTTAACATAGAGTTAAAAGGCTGTAGGAGGGGAAAAAGGAGCTTAGGACAGAATGAAGTATTGACAGAAACCTGGTATATCTTGCACTGCCTCACATCGATGGCTGATCTGGGTCGATCATGCCAGTTTCAGAAAGAAACAATTATCTTTACAGCTCTGTCTTCTATAAGAAAAAAAGACTACACAAGGCATTTTCAAATGACTCTCCAAAACAGGATTTGTTCTCTACAATGTTTGTCTCACTCCTGTCCCTCAAAGATGTCAAATTTTAACAGCCTGTCCTGTATTTTAACTTAGAAACTCCTACTTCTCTTTTTTCCCCCCTTCCCCTTTTTGTGAAAAAATTTGAATGTTCACTATTCCTTTTATATACCTGATTATGTTCAATAACCATCTTGCAGGAACCTGATGAAAATTTAGAAAAGCCTCCAGTCTTTTCCACCTTGTTCGCCACTGTCTCAAGATTGCTTTTTTCTGGAACATTTTCAGTTTTATTTTTCCCTCGTGCAAGTAACAGTTCACAATATTCACGTTTTTAATACTGCCCATTATATTGTAAGTCCAGGTCTCAGCTTTTTATTGAAAACTTCCTCATTTCAAATATTTTTAGCTATGCCAATTAAGAGTTTAGACTTGTCTCTCTAGTCTTTGAGAATGTCTGTACTTTTTTTCATAGGAATATTAGATCGTGGATACTCTATACTCAATGGAAAGTGGGTACAGTTGTATCCTTTTGCAAAACATTTGAACTTATAATAATCAAATTGGGTACTATCTATAAGCAGTTATCACATTTAGTATGGCACCACAAACATACAAGATACTATTTATAGTTTTTTAAAATGTGAATACTTATTTAGTACTTGAACAATACTATTTCTGTGAATTGAGAAAATAATCCAAACTGGTACAGAATTTCTTTCAAGCACATGCAAGCAAATCTAGGCCATTTTCAACTGCAGATCTTAAGTTTCTGCGGTTAGCATTACAAACTTTTATTGGGCATTTCTGATTTTTTTTTTATATGGTTCACATTCTTTGATATTCTTCTACATCTACATTCATTTGAGGCTAGCAGAATACCATTTTAGCCATTTTTATATTGCCTGAGTCCCTGGAGCTAAAGCTATGCAAACTTTTACACCTTCATTTTCTATTTACTGCAGAATTAAGCCATTTAATAGGCTTTTCTTTGCTCTTCTATTTATCAAATGCCTCTCTGTGTCTGGAACACTAAAGAAACATTCATAGATTTATTTTTTTTTTGGCAGTACAACTACATCTTATATTACAGCAATTTCCTTCTCATACTTTAAAATATTTCTAAATTGATCATCGTGTCTCTCTACCAAATGTACACATTCTCCTAACAAGCCTTAGCGTGTTTACAAGCATGGAATAAATATTTTCTTCTCTAAAACAATTGCAAGCTATTTATCTCCAAGATTTTATTTTATCTTTATATCTAAATTACTTATACCTGGGAAATTATTCTGTGTGGTACATTCAAAATCACGTTTAACAAGAATACATTTTTTCTCATTTTTTTTTCTTACTGCACATGAACTTAATACCTCACTGCCTGATAAATGCTTATTAAAATTTCAACCAATAAGTAGATGTCCAGTGTCTTGACCCAGCTCTCCCTTTAATGTCTTCATAATAATTCTTCTGTGTTGTACAAAATACATTTACTTAGTTTCTTGGTAAGCATTTTCAGTCCTTGTCTTTGGGTTTTTGTGAAATAGTTTTGCTCCTGACATGTACTCTCTCTTTCTTGCGCAGCCCTACATACTGCTCCCTGTTAGTGCATGCTAACTGCCTTTTGCAGACTGCTCCTTGGACCTTTTAACTTCTACTCTCCTCTGCCCATTTTCATTGTTTTTGTTTCTGGTGTTTATCTAATATCATCCAGGATAATATAGGCTTTTCCCCTTCCAACACTGGAATCTTGCTGGGTTTGTTTTGCAATCTAGTGCCATTTGATCCTTTTTTTCTAAGTTTAAATTGCAAAATTCCAGCTACAGTTTCCTCAGTTTTGGATATCAGCATTCTCTTGCAAGATGCCCTTGGGTGAGATAGCCTCTCCCCAACACCTTTTTACTCAATTTTATTGTAAGGACCTTCTTTCTGGAAATTTAGTGTTCTTTGACACCTGATTAGCTTGACTTAACTTACCTTGTGTATTTGACAGATATCTAGCCTCTGACCCAGCAACTTTTTTAACAGCTGCTTTACTCCCCTTTCATGTGGCTCTCTGGGCACTCAGAGTGAGACACAACTTGCACCTGAGCATCTCCAATTTGCCTGCCACACTCCTGCCGAGTTTCAGGCACTCAGGGTTTTTGGTTCCCTCTCTTCTTACGCAAGCTCTTGTGCACCTTCTTGACAGACTCTTTTTCCTACCCTGCTCCTGGCACAATTGCCTGTGCTTGGCTGCTAATGAAGATGATGCTCTTGGTACAAAGATGATGCTCCTGGTACCAGGGAGCGCTCTTCCATGGTAGCTAAAATGAAGTTGGAGTTGGTGGCTTAGAGTTAAGAGGACCCCTTAATAAAAAAAACATCAGCTCCCCTGGCAGGGCACCCCCATGTCTCTCTGCCTCTTTCCCCGAGGTTTTCTCTTGGCAGGGCAGGCTGGAGGACCCAGCACCAGGACAATGAAGCCACCAAGGGAGCACAGTATGTGCTCTCCAAATAGACAAAGGACTTTCCCCCGCAGGACTGCAAGACAGGCACCGTTCAGCAGCATTATGTTTGCCCAGAGCAAACAGAAGCTAAGCTATTGCAGATTATAACATTAGCAAATCAGGTTGTCATAGCATTTTAATGCCAGGATTTCAGCTTCTCCTGAGTGAAATTTAAATCTTTCTGTAATACCATTTCCCTTCTTTCTGAACCAAATTATTCACCATTTTAAATCTATTCTTGTGAACCTGGACAACAGACTTTTTTGAATCCAAAAGGACAGATTTCTGTAGAGGACAGTCATTGTTTTATTTATCCCTCATTTTTCTGTGAAATTCACATTGTGTGTGTCAAAAATATTCAGTCCTAACACATTTAATGTCTTCACTTAGACCATGGGGTGAAGCTGCAAGCATGTTCCGGCTCGTGAGGGTGGGGAGAAAGAGAGCAAGGGGGAGAGAGATGATGAAACAGCCATTGTGGTATACCATTGTTTAACCACTTGAGAACTGTATGACCTTTGAGTTTATTGAGAAATATTAATAAATGTGAACATAGCAAACCATTTCTCTTCTCTGAAAGCTTATTGTGTGGTTCAGGTTTTTGGAAGAGACTTTTGTAACATTTGTTTATGTCAAAGACAAAAGACAGTTCCTTCTAGCTACCTTTACTTAGCACCAATGCACACATTGTGTAGTCTTTCCTGTAGAGCATGAAAAGAAACAGTAACTTCAGTGAGCATAAATACTCAAGGACAGAATAGAATTTTCTGTCCCTATCATACATTCTTAAAATAAACCTGTTTTGGTTTTGGTTGTCCAGGAGGCACAAGCAATTCTGCAGAACAACTTTTCTTCCAGAGGATAGAACAGAAAGTGCATTGTGATGGGGAAAGGAGAGAGTTACCAGCAGTCCTGTGAGGGAGTGATGGACAGAGTTGACAAGCAAAAGGCCCAGGATGATGTGAATGAAGGGGAACACAAAATCAACAAAACAGAGTTAAGCAAAGTCACCTCAATTGCTTACAGGCAATTGCATGTAAGCAAGGAAGTGCCTACAAGGCACCATTATGGGAAAACCCACCAGCATGCCACCATGCCCCTCTAAAGTGCCTGTACACTCATGCATGCAGCATGGGGAATAAACATGAGGAATTAGAGATCTGTGTGCAGTTGCAGGGCTATGACCTTTTGGGGATCATGGAGACACAGTGGAATGGCCCACACGGCTGGATTGCTTCAGTGGAGGGAAGCAGGCTCTTAAGACAGACAGGCTAGGAAGACGAGGAGGAGGAGTTGCCCTTGAACAGCTTGAATGCATGAAGCTTTGTCTGAGGATGGATGATGAGCCAACTGAGAGCCTATGGGTGAGGACTATAGAGCTGTCCAATATAGATGACATCGTAGTGAGTGTCTGCTGTAGGCCACCTGACCAGAAAGAAAAAGTGGATAAGGCCTTCTACAGACAGCTAGAAATAGCTTGACATTCCCAGCCCCTTGTCCTCTTGGGGGACTTGAACCACCCTGATAAATGCAGCAGGGCATAAGCAATCCAGGAGGTTCTTGGAGAACACTGATGACAAATTCCTGACCAAAGTGACAGTGGAGCCAATGAAGATGAGTGCTCTGCTAGACCTCACAGTCACAAACAAGGAGGAGCTCACTGGAGATATAAACACCAAAGGCAGACTTGGCTGCAGTGACTGTGAGATAGTGGAACTCAAGATCCTGAGAGGAAGGAGTGGAGCAAAAAACAGAATCACAACGCCAAACTGCAGGAGAGCAGACTTTGCTTCTTCAGGGGTCTGCTTGACTGAGTACTACATAATAAGGCCCTAGAGGAAGGAGGAGTCTAAGAAAGCTAGTTGATATTGAAGGATCACCTACTCTAAGCTCAAGAGCAGTCCATCCCAATGAGAAGGAAGTCAGGAAAAAATGCCAGGAGACCAGCATGTATAAAGAAGGAGCTCCTGGTAAAAAGTGGCAAAAGGAAGAATAGGGAAAACATGGGTCAGCTGCTGAATGGTGAAGGGGCCCTGTTTCCACAGGGCATGGAAAAGGCTGAGGTACTTAATGCTTTTTTCACCTCAGTGTTTAATAGCAAGACCAGCTTCAGAAATCCCAGGCCCCAGAGAACAGGGGGAAAGTCTGCAGCAATGAAGACTGAAGAGGATCATGTTAGAGAACACTCAAGCAAACTGGACATATGTAAGTCCATGGGTCCTGATAGGATGCACCTACAAGTGCTAGGGAGCTGACTAATGTCATTGCAAGGCCACTCGATTATCTTTGAACAATCGTTGTGACTGGGAGAGGTGCCTGAGGAGTAGAGGAAAGCAAACGTCACTCCTATCTCCAAAAAGGGTGAGAAGGAAGACCTAGGGGACTACAGGCCAGTCAGCATCATCTCAAAGGGAATGGAACAACTAATCCTGGAAACCATTTGAGGCCCATGAAGGACAAGGAGGTTATTGGGAGCAGTCATCACACTTCACCAAGGAGAAAGTCAGGCTTGAACAACCTGATAACCTACGATGAAATGATAGGCTTAGTAGATGAGGGCAGAGCAATGGATATTGTCTACCTTGACTTCAGTGAGGCTTTTCACACTGTCCCCCATAAAATCGTCATAGAGAAGCTGATGAACTGTGGGCTGGATGAGCAGACAGTGAGGCAGACTGAAAACTGACTGAATGGCCAGGCCCAAAGGGTGGCAATCAGTGGCACGACACCTAGTTGGAGGGCCAGTAATTAGCAGTTTGTCCAAGTGTCAATACTGGGTCCAGTACTGGTCAACATCTTCATTAATGATCTGGATGATGGAGCAGAGTGTACCCTTGACACAAAACTGGGAAGAGTAGCTGATACACCAAATGGTTGTCTTGCTATCCAAGGAACCCCTACAAGCTGGAGAAATGGGTTGATAGGAACCTCATGCAATTCAACAAAGAGAAGTCCTGCACCTAGGAAAGAACAACCCATTACCAGTACGTGCTGGGAGTGAAGCAGCTGGAAAGCAGCTTTGCAGAAAAGGATCTGGGAGTCCTGGTAGACACCAAGTCAAACACGAGCCAGAAACGTGCCCTTATGGCAAAAAAATAAGTTGACAGTGTCCTGGGCTGCCTTAGGAGGAATGTTGCCAGCAGGTTGAGGGAGGTGATTCTTCCTATCTACTCAGCAATGATGAAGCTACACCTGGAGTACTGTGTCCAGTTCTAGGCTCCTCAGTGCAAGAAAGAAATGGATATAGTGAGAGGGGCCACTAAGATGAATAAGGGACTGGAGCATCTCCCATATGAAGAGAGGCTGACAGCTAGGACCGCTTAGACTGGAGAAGAAAAGAATCAGGGCGGATCTCATCAACGCATATGAATACGCATTGATCTCTAAAAGGAGGGTGTAAAGAAGATGGAGCCAGGGTCTTTTCAGTGTTGTCCCATGATAGGACAAGAGGCAATAGGGACAAACTGAAGCACGGGAGGCTCCCTGTGAACTTCAGGAGATACTTTTTTACTGTGAGGGTGACTGAGCACTGGAATAGGTTGTTGAAAAGAGGTTGTGGACTCTCTATCCCTGGAGGCATTCAAAAGCCATCTGAACATGGCTTGGGCAACCTGCTGTAGGTGACACTGCCTGAGCAGGGGCATTGGACAAGATGACCTCCAGAGGTCCCTTCCAGCCTCAACCATTCTGGTTTTTTTT
This sequence comes from Scopus umbretta, assembly GCA_013400535.1. NCBI lineage: Eukaryota > Metazoa > Chordata > Aves > Pelecaniformes > Scopidae > Scopus > Scopus umbretta. The sequence goes on along the minus strand of VZTL01071868.1, from coordinate 11,061 downwards.
TGTTATACAGCAAGGGCTGTAAGTGACTGAAGATCAGTGTTGATGGGCTAATCCAAGGGGAGTCTTGGCTTTGGTGCAATAAAACAGTCAAAAAATAAGTAAATTACAAATTTCATTGGTATGAGTCCTTCCAAACTGCTGTCCTATAAAGTCTGGAGATACAAAGGCAATGAACTGCTTCTCTTCATGTTGTGGTTTAGCCCCTGTTGGCAACTGAGCACCACAAAGCTGCTTGCTCACCGTCCTGCCCAAAGTGGGGATGGGGAGAGACTTGGAANGCTGCTGGAGTTCTTTGATATTATAAGCCTGCATACAGGGGGTTCAGTGACATGAGTGGGTTTTCAGCGTTTCTGATAAAATTCTGCATCAAAGTTTATAATAAAGAACAACAAAAAAGTCAACCCAACCCCCCCCACCCCCAAAAAAAAAAAAAAAAACCAAACAAAAAACCAACAATGAAAGAGAGAGAAACAAAACACAGGGAGGGAAAAATACAAATGATACAACCGCTTACCACCCACCAACCAACACACAGCTAAGTCCCCAAACAGCAATCGCTGCCTTCTGGCCAACTGCCCCCAGTTTATGTACCGGGCCTGATGTCATATGGTATGGAATAGCCCTTTGGTCAGTTTGGTCAGCTATCTTGGCTGGTCCCCTCCCAGTTTCTTGTGCACCTAGCAGAGCATGGGAAGCTGAAAGAAAAAGTCCTTGACTAATATAAGCACTATGCCAGCAACAACTAAAACATCAGTGTTATCAGTATCACTCTCATACTAAATCCAAAACATAGCACTATGCCAGCTACTAGGAAGAAAATTAACTCTATCCCAGCTGAAAACCAAGACACTTCATTATAGGATCAATCTCTGAACTCTAATTGTAATGACTTAATGATGACTTTTTAACAGGTTTTTTTTCATAGTTTTAATGGAAATGTTAAAGCACTACTGAAAAATAGCACCTGGAGTTTGAATGGACAGCACTGTCTTCCAAGGCCACAGAATGCCACAGTTAGGTTTAGTTACTGCATTGGACAATGTCCTCTGTCCACACAAAGATGCCTATTCAGGATGCTGGAAGTGGGCACAAACGTAAAAGCAGCAATGTTTTGCGACAAAAGTTTTCATTCAAGCACTATGATTAATGCAAGGAAGTACTGGAATGAATACTTGCAAGTAAGAGCAATCAAACAATTCATAGATTGGATTCACATAAAATACATTCACATCAGACATTTGCTTTGTTCATTCAGAAGATAAATACATTAGTAAAAATTCTCGAGTGTTGAACAGAGTAAAGGGATCAAGTCATTGTGCCTTTTCTGTGATACTGATCTGACACTTTTTACAAGAGTTTCTTTGTGGGCTTGTTTGTGCTGGTAAGATGTGAGGTGGAAATATTTGTTTGCTCCAAACTGGATTGACACTGGCAGACAAGAGATCAGCATCTTTGAAATTAACCCACATGTTCATTACCTATTTGAGTGGTATTTGAAAAAATGAACTCACCTGATCTGCACTACCAGTTCCTCAGCCAATCAGATCCTGAAATTACACATTTTAATTTCTTTCTTTTATCCCTTTTAAAAACATTCTAATATTTTGGAAAAAAAACAAAACAAAACATTTTAATCAGTTTATCTCTGTAGTTAGCTATGCATAAAAGAAAAAGACTGAATGAAAAGAGAATGTGTGCTGCATATCCTTTTAAAGTAGAAAAATTATGTGATATGGAGAGAGGACAAGATTATGAAAGAGCTGTAAGAGAACCACAAAAATTTGTGATTTATTTCTCCCATTTTTCATCATAAATTTAAATTTTCAAACACCCTTACAAAAATCTCAGACAGGTTTGAGAAAAGGTTTTGTGGAAGGAGAAGATATGTGGAAGGCAATATAATTACTATCTTTATGGAAAGTGAGAAAATAAATATTCTGAATACCCAATACATGGATATAAACTTTTCACCTGGAACACTTAAACAGCCTTTAGACTCACGGTTAGTTTCCTTTTCAAACACATTAAAAGAACAGTTAAATAAAAAAAAAAAATACCAGTCATGAACGTTTTCTTACCCTGGTGCATTTGCTGCTTAAGGTGCTCCGTGATGGGGAATAGCAATCCCTTATTCTCTCATCTGAGATGCACTCCTTAAACTCTGCACAGCCTGCCTGAAGCATGCTTGGTGTCTTGTCTCAGGGCCCTGTATTTCCCTCGGATGTCATAGTGAATATTATGGTGACCACAGAACAGGGACACGAGTTTCTAATGAACAGCCAAACTGTTGAGCTGGCAAATCTGCTTTTTTTTTTATATATATATATATATATTTTTTTTTTTTTCCTATAGGTTGTGCCAGTGGCTCCACAGGTACTAAATGATCAGAAAATATTGCTGGATTTGAAGTGTCTTTCCTCTCTGCTTTACTTACCATGGCTTGTCACAGAGGATTACGTTTTCTGCTTTTTCCCCCCCATATCTGCTCCTCAAGACAGGCCTGTGCTTTATTTGCTCTGTTCCCTTCTCTTCTGCATTTGAGCAACGCTCACCTAGCAAATTCACGACTAATCCCTTCTTCTGACCTTATCTTAAAACAGAAAACTAAAGCAAAGGAAAGGAAAAGCTGCACCAGGTATTAACAAACTGAAGTGGCAGCTGAGGAGCAACGCTTGCCAACTGGCAGGATGAAGAACCAAATGGCAGTGAGTCTGTACCCCTGTCCCAGCCTGGAACATGGTTTCCCTTTCAACAGCCTGTTGGAAGAGTCTGTCAGTGACTTGCAGCCCAAAATAAGACTGCAGGAGCTGGTGCTGGGGCTGCAGGCAGCGCCACCAGCAGCTGTCGCTGAACGTGGGCTCAAGAACTCATGGAAATAAACCTCTGCTGCTCGCTTCCTCGGGGCACCTGCAGTCCCTGCCACCACGGTGGGCTGCCCAGGGCAGAGCTGGGGGAAGAGGCTGAGCGGCGAACAGAAGAGGAGGGACGCGTGGCTGGAGGCGGCAGGTTCAGGGACTGGGACTCTGCAGAGGAAACAGAAGGATGATTCGAGCCCCTTGATAGTGTTTGCCCAAAGTGCCTCTGAAACCTGAGAAGCAGCATGGTAGAAAGCATGAAGGAGCTTGTCTGGAAGACGTTTAAGTCAGCCATAGAGATTAGACATGGGAGTTGGCATCTCATTAATGATGAAAGATAATTAGTAGGGTGGGTGTAAACAGTAGAGAGCCTTGAAAATGAAGGCATATAGCCAATGTTTAATGTAATTAGAAAAGTGTAAGCCAGAAAAGGGATCAAAAGAAAGAGTGGATCATATATTGTCAACCCAACTGCAAGAAAAAAAGATTTTAGGACAAGTCCCCAACAGTTATCTTGTAATTAAATTAAGAAAGATGGCAATGTCATGGGGGACAGCATCTGACAGGCTCTATAAAAATTTCTCCACAATCTTTTCTCAGGACAGCACAGCTCAGCCAGATGAGCCCTGGCAGCAGAGGAGGTTGTGAGCACAGCTACCTGCCAGAGCAACGATGTTCATTTCCCCACACCAGCAAAAGCCCTGTACTGGTTCTGCTCACACCTCAGCAAGGAGCACATGCCAACAGCCAGCCAGCTTAGAGGGGTGATGGTTGGGCAAGGTGCTCTGCCCCTACACTGTTCATGTTGCAGTTTGCTCTCTTGTTCCAAATAAGAAGTGAAGGCTTTGAAAAGTATCACTGACATCCACTCACCACAAATGTATCTGTACTACCCAAACTGAAACTACTTGAGCATCCGTTTCCCCCAGTACCAGTTTTCCTCTTAGTTCCTCTTTATCTATTCATTACTTGGGAAAATAAAAACAAACAAACAAAAAAATCAAGATCTTTAAAGTAGCTGACTTGTTGCTAAAGTCTGCAATCACACCCACACTACACAATTCCTCTGCAAATTTTGGATGCAATGAAGACCATCATAGTTTCTTTTTGACCCTTGCTCCTCCTCCAATAGACTGTTACTAGTGCATCTCAGAGACTGGTCCTCTCCATGTCTCTCTGCTTCTACTGCTTGTGAAAAACATAGTGGTTTCTGCCATTTTGCTCTTTTTTTGATTCCAAAAGAGGCCACGAACAAACCCGAAGAAGCTAGGTCTGCTGGCGGTTACTAAGTATAATAGTTTTGAAACAACCTCTGGCTCAGGATGCCCCTGAACTGTGGATGTTGAGAAGCTGGGAGAAGATATCAAGGGGAAAGAGCACTTTCTTTGTGCCCTATTTCTTATACTGTTGTCCGAGACAGGATAATAGCCCAAAGGGATAGATATATGATTAGACTCAGCAGGGCAGCTCTGATGGCAGCCCTTCCCCACCTAGAAAAGGAATGCTGCTTCTCCCTCTAAAGAAGTGATGGAGTATTCCTTGGCAAAACTTCTGACAGTCTAACTGGAGCCGTTCCCCACCCAGCATCTTTGTTTCTACACTTGACAGGTTTGCAGGATTTCTAAGTCCCTCCTGATGTGAAACTTTTAGAAAGCCTACTATATTTCCCCCTCACCACATGATTTTATGGTGAAACTTTCAGTCCCTTGATACAAAAGGGATAAATCAATCTCTTACAGCCTGGTCAGATAAGTAAGAAAGTGAAGCTTATTATAGCTGTATGTCTGTCCCATGCAGGAAATCTTTACTTTTTCAGAGAGATCCTCACAAGCTTTCTGCTGTTTTAAATGAATCCCAAATCAATTTAAGACCAAAAAGAGACTATTCTGCAAAACTCCTGTCCCTCCAGCCTGATTACCAGATTCAGAAGTCTCCACGTTTAATCCATGGAAATTGAATGCAGTGTTCACATATCATGCGAGTCAGCTCTGTAGCCTCATGGTCTGCTATTGCCTAGAACAAGAAATTTCACCTTAAGTGTTCTACCATTACAAATAAGTACTCCTCCTCTTTTTTCCTTGATAATGAAAGAAGTACCTATTTGATTAAATTACATTTTGTCTTAGCTTTGTTCATGTCTGAAGGTAAAGATGTCTGGGATCAAGACATGTAAGAAAAAAAGAACATGTAAACATTTTATCAGGTGTAAGCTGGAGCACCCTCTTGACCCCTTCAGCAAGCGAGCCACTAGCTCCTTCCACAACCAAGCAAGCAAACCAAACAATTTCACTTGCATCCAAAGACTTAGTCCTCCCACGCCAAGAAAAACCCCACAAGAAACTCACCTTTTGCTATCCTTGCTCAACATTAAGAGTTAAAAAAGCACCTGGAATTGTAACAATAGCCTGACTGCTAATCCATTAAAATGAGATTGGTCAAATCATGTGGCTCAGTCCACTTTCAAAAAAACCTACTCCTCTGCAAATTTTGGTTTTGTGTGTGTCCGTTTCTCCTCACTAATAGCTACTGTAATAGACTCAGTAGCAGACTCAGTAGATTTGTCTCACAATTTTTGAACATTCTAATTTTAGCCACAGAACTTTTGGAACAGAGTCACCAGATTTTCTAAATGCTGAGCCTTCAAATTGTCTTCTGTACATAGAAATGAGTACCAGGTTAGACATTTTCATCAATTTTACATTAATTGCTTTATTGAAGAACCCAGAGCTTCCTGATGTGGCTGATTGCCTGGATGATGTGCATGCTGCAGCCATTTTTTTTTTCTGAAGACAGATTAAAAAAATACCAAACCCCGTGTGCTCCTCAAGGTGATGTTTTTTTAATGTGCTTGCCCAAGTGGATGGTTACCATAGCTCCCTGCCATGGCTGAACGGTGCTTTGCCTCTCTGAACTTGACAAATTGATTCTTTTTAATACTAAATGACTTTCTACAATACCATGTCGGTCTTTTCCCAGGATTAATTTTCAGCCACAGTAATAAGTTAAGAGTGGAAATATACATATATATATGTATATTGTTTTATAAAGAAACCGAAGGCAATAATAAAGTCCAGGCACATTTCTTTCCAGAACCTAATCAAGTACAGCTGTGTTATTACAAACTTGTGCCAAAAAGCCAGTGAAGGCATTTGGAGAAGGGTGCTTATGAGCCACTGCTGAGCTGTGGGAGTTGTTCAGCATGCTCAGGAGCAACATTGCCTCCTCGCTCTCCTGAGCTCAGGGGACTGGGAAAACAAGTCAAGGGACCACCAGTGGAGCAGGTGGACCCAGGCCCTGCTTCAGAAGAACAGTTCCCAGGTTTGCACAGGTCAGCCTTCAAGGTACTGCCTTTCATTTTCCTTGCTCCCCAGGCACTGTAGCCCCTCACCTTGTCCCAGTACCCCAGACCTTGCTTTCTCTGAGTCCCATGCTCCCCCATCGCAGAGGGGGAAGGATGCAAGATGAAGAGACAGTCAGAAAGTTGTTCAAGAAACAATACTACTGTGCCTTCTTTCTGGTTTCTGTTGTTGCCACCTCACCAAAGCACAGAGCTCAAGTGAACAAGCACAGCAGAGCAGTAGGGCTTAGACCCCACACTTCATCTTTGCTGTTTGAGAAAGCCCATACTAAGCCATCAGTTAGAAATACTTTCATGCATTCTGTCCTCTGACATCCCCTCAGCTAGCCTCTCCTTTCAAAGCTGAGGCTGAAATCACATTTGATAACTAGTTACATTCCTGACAAACTCCTACTTCAGTCCAGCCCTATTTTAACATCTGAAAAAACATCTATTGTTCTACTGTGGCCACCTGCTACCATCCCCGAGCAGTCAGGCCAAAAATACCCAGACACTTTGAAGAACAGTGTTAGCCGAGACCTAATATGTGTAAAGACAGCTCGACAAATGGGATATCTTAAAATCTTTTATGAATGAATGGGACTTGGTTTCTACCTCCAAGGGTAAGTTAGCATCGTTGTTCCCTGTAAAAAGGAATTGCAGCAATGAGAACTAATATACTGCATAAATATGCAAGGTGTGATAAAATGAAGAATTTATTTCAAGGTGGAAGTTAATGAGCAGGAACACAGAAAAACAAAGGGGCAATAAGCAGCCTTCAGAATTTAAATGTTCTCTAATTTTATAGTCATAACTTACGGTTAGTAACCAGACATCAACAAACTTGTCATGAGTGATGACTCACTTTATGGTGGATCCCATTATGCATCACTTCTTGAAGAGAGCAGGACCAGAGGAATTACCCAGGCTGTGTCTGCCCAGCATTCAAAACTTTAATGTGTGGCAGTCTACAGAGACCTCAGTCTTATCTTTCAGTAAATAACACAAAATAATCCTCTCAGGAACAGTCCTGCCCTGTGACTTTGCAATTCAGGTCACCTGTGAGTGAAAATATTCATGATGAATATCCAATTCCCACAGCCTCTTCCCATCCGCTGCAGCAGATGCTAAATAGACCATTACATAATATCTGGGATTGTATGTTTTCAGGCTTCTGGGCACTCATCCCTAAAGTGTTTCAAGGTACAATTTATAAACATTTTTTTTTCCTCCCTCAATACTCAGTCTGCCTCTGGAAGAGTACTAGCTGCTGTGAACAGATCGTCCTAGTTGAAACAGGCAACACAGTGACAGGGAACCCAGGAGTGCATTCTGTAATATTAATGCTGTAATATTAAAAACTCTTCAGTACTAAGCAGTAAAGGGATTTTAGCTTAAGGTGAAAGTTTTTGTTAAAGACTATATATCCCATGTTGTTACAATAGTTCATTCCCACTCTCAGACTTTGCTTGCTAAGCTAAATCACTGAACTTTTCACAGCAGATCCTTTACTAGGAACAGAGCTAAAAAAAACCCCAATTTTACAAAATGCTAAAATGCTTTTAATTTCAGTTTTTGACATCATACTTTGCTATCTTCAACTTCCTGTCTTTGATCATTTAGGAAAATATTGTGGAAGTTTGCAAGGGAAATAAAAATCAATAATCAACTCATCCTGATTCAAAACTGACTGCTTTGTATTTGAAATTCATCTAGGCTTTTTTCAGATGAAGACAGCATTTATACAAGTCTTCAAGTTTACCTCAGTAGTGGGAAAACAGTTTGCCTCCATTGCCCGTTATGATAATTCCAAGAGGAGAGCTTTGTTACATGAAGAACAGCTACTCTCAGTTTTTCATGACTAGTAACTCTTCAAGAGCAAAGTATGAAACAAAAATTTGTCTTTTTCCTTTTTAGTGTTTATGCTGTATACAATCTGCTTTTCTAGTCACATAGATCGGTGTTTTCCCAAATCAAGGAAGCCTACAATATTAAACCAACTGTTGAACATGTGTTTGTGCTAACTGCAGCCAGAAAAACCATTGCATTAGGGCCACTCTTGGGAAAAGATTTAGTTTTTCATAGCAATCTTCTAAAGCATATTTGGGATACGAGCAACAATTTTGTTTTAATTGCCACACCATCAATCATTTTAAAAAGTCAGTTGCTGGCTTGAATAAGATGAGAAATACCTGGTATAGATAAGCAGCAGGGGATGCACTAGTACTGCTACCTCAGAAAATGTCCACATCAGCTGCCGGGTCACTGGCATTCAGACAGCTTCCTCACATCAGCTCGTACTCCTCCACTACCACTTCCAGTAAAAAGCCTAAAAACTGATAGCCATACATCTGGTTTTAGGAGCTGATCTTTTACACAGCCATTTCATCTTGAAAAATAATGGAAGCAAGTTACCTGTTGGCAGACGTGCCACCAGGAAGAATTACAGAGAAGGGGTGAAGCAGCTGCCATTTGTTGCACTCAAGGCAAATACTCCTGTATCCCAGGTGGAGTATCTGGCAATTGCGTGTTTGTCCGTAATCATGAAGGAGATCAAACAAATGATTCGAGAACGGTCCTTTCATGAATCACAAAGTCACAATCAACACTGATTTCAGATAAAATTTTGTGTTTGATTTAGTGGCACATTTTACAGCCCTTCCCGCTCTTAAGTGAAGGTCTTTTGAATTTCTTTCCTAAAGCAGACGCAGTGAAACACGGCACAGTGATCTTGCTCGTGCCGTTTATAAAGGCAGATCACTCCCAGCTTCTAATCAGTATCACCCCTTCCTCCAACCCACTGAATCACAAAACCAAACTCCCAAAAGACTTGACGCATTTTGGTCATTGTACGTATATAAACTCATGCCAGAAAATAACCTGTATTCTTTGTTTCCATGTTTTTCATTTAGCATTAAGCTGTATTTATGAGTCTTGTCTAAAATGGGCTTTAACAACTTGACAAAGTTACTCATCTGCAGTGTAATATATTACCCTATTCACCCTTCTGTTTCCTGCAGAACAAGCTGACAGAGGTTTACCAAAAACCTGCCCCAGGAAGACTAAGGAACTGTAATTTTTCACTTGAGAATTACCATGAGATTTAGGACATTAACCTGAGACTTCCAGCAAGTTTTTTCCGGTAGCTTTCTTCCCTTTCTCTTTTGTTATGATCATGGGTTTCTGCACTGACCTACTGTAATTTCTCCAGAACAGTACTCAAAAACATAGCTGTCATATAGCAAAATTTTATACATTTACTAAAACAAACAAAAAAATTGTGCAGGATCCATGATAATTTATGCACATGCAATTAAGTCAGGGATGTTGCTTGCAAGCATTTGTATGAGTAACCACCAATTCCCCAATTAACCTATTTCAAAACTTTAATGTTCCTTAAAAATAATTTCAGAAAATTACTTACTGCATGATGGTTTTCTACAACATGGGTGAAAATCATGTGGTTCACTCAAACCAGGTGCCACATTTGGCACAGGTGGAAGGCTAGCTATCACAAAGCAGCATATATTATGTCTTGAAGATTGCATAGTATTTGTCCTCATGGACCAGAAGTTCTCAGTGTTTTCCAGACTATGACCACTCTTTCCCACTCTCATTAGGGCTCAGTGTTTCTTCTGTTGTCAGGGGATTACAAATGTGTGGAAAAACAGAAGCTCAGAATGGCATATAAATAGTTTTAGTAGAGCGGAGAGTCTGCAGCTTGCTTTCAGGAATTAAAAAGACATCAGCTATTATCAGGATCAAAAACCATAAGGAAAGTCAATCAACTTTTTTTTTTTTAAGCTTGATATGGAGAAAAGAAAAAAAAAAAAACACAAAGAAAACCTCTCCATAACTATTACTTTTTAAGAAAGGAAACGACACTGCCTTGCTTCATACTGCATAAGGGTATTAAACCTCTTAAAGCATTCAGCTCGCTCACTTTTTGACACTAAGTGCTAGCACTTCTAAAAACAGTTCTTTCCAGTTTCAAATAATTCCTCTCAAGTTTCAATACTGAAGACCAAGTGCAAAGTCAATGATAAAGAATTCATTCTACCCTAAATACATTCTACCCAACCTAATCACATTCAGATTAATTACCTGCTCTACAGAAAATACACTTTATCACCCACAGACTACTGGAATGCAGGAAGATGAGAATTTAGGAAGAGCCAGTTGTCAAATGCCAGGTTCTTCCCAGGAAGGAGAGAGTCGCTGTCACCCTAGCAGTGGGCTACGGTAGCAAAACTGCTATTTACATTTTCCATTCACTTAAGAGATATAAATGAAGAAACTTATGCATGGACTGTATATTTAGAGAAGCCAGACTGTAAGTAAATCAATATCCTATAATACTAATTTGCAAATAGCTAAGTGCTGTGTTTAGCAAGCTGGGTAATTCCTATCAGTTGTCTTAAAACAGCTTGACTATGAAGCAGACAAGTCACAGCAAAGTAAACTCAGATTTCACTTAGAATGTATGGTAAATAGGGTCATAGTAAAATTTAGATTGAAAAGGACCTTAGGAGGTCCCCGATATTAACCTCCTGCACCCGGCAGGGTCAGCTTCAAGGCAACGTTGCTCAGGGCTTTATCCAGTGGAAAACCTCCCAAGGATAAGCTGCACAACCTCTCTGGGCAGCCTGTTCCACTGATTCGTTGTCCTCATAGTAGGGTTTCATTACCTTTAATCAAAGCCTCTAGTTTCAAATTATGCCATCGTCTCTCATCCTCCCACCACCACACACAACTGTAAAAAGCAGACTACTTCCCTAACTTCTCCACATTTACTGGAAGGCTGCTGTTAGCTCCCTCTGAAGTTTGCTCTTCTGTTACACTGAAGATCTTGTTTATGGGCAAAGAGGA
>VZTL01071866.1:0-13326 GCA_013400535.1 Scopus umbretta | reverse complement strand
ATATAGGGAGGAATGATGTTTGAATGTATGCTTTTGCTTTGCTATACACTAGAAAATGGTATCGTTCTCTCTTCTGTGTTGCAAGTGTCCCTGTTCTCACTTCTGAGACTCTGTAGCAAAGGACTCATCGTATCTAAGAGGATTAATTTCAGGGAACATTTTTGAGTGGTATCTACTGTTGGAGATTACTCAAATTCTAACAAGTTGCTGCTTTATACGTGTGAACTGAGATCCTTGGAAGCTTTTAACTTAGTGGAATAGGAGGATATTCAGTTGGGAGAACAATTTCAATATTCTCATATCAGGATGATCCCTTCAGTAAAATTAGTTTATTTTTTGGAAGAAGCAGAAACATTTTAAATGGCATGTTAAAAAAAAAAAAAAAAAGAAGAAAAAAATTTCAGCCTTGAGACCACAAGGGATATAACTATAATCAATTGAAGAGAGAGTCCTGCCATGGAAAGTGGCTAGTAGCCTCTACTCATAGCTGTTGTTGTAAGCTCTGCTTATAATACATGGAATATTTGAATGAAAACTTAATTTGTAAAGGGGAACATTTTATAAGTACTTGATGTTTTTTAAAACCTGAGCATATACTTCTAGGATGATATTTGCAAAGAAAAAGGAATATTTCTGGCATCTGTCCTGCAATTCCTTTGGCACATACAAGCTGAATGAAGAATATGTTATCACTGTTTTGGAGTACCATTAACAAATTCTTATTGTTGCTATCATTCTACAAGGTTATTCCAATTTTTTTTTTCTTTTTTCTCCCCCCCCCTCCCTCAAATGTATTTGCTGTGATACTGTTTCTTAGACTCAGTTCATCATTTGTGCACAGGTCTTTGTGATAAAAATTAATTGTATAGTTTACTGCAGGTGAAGCAGATTGGAGAAAAATTTCAAAGGAAAGGAAATGCAAGGTCCCACACTGGGAAAAGAACAACCTCATACACTGGCAAGGGCTGAGGTCTGACTGGCTGAAAAGCAGCTGATCAGAAAAGGACCTGGGAACTCTGTTGAACACCAAGCTGACCATGGCCTGATGATGCACTCCTGCAGCAACGGTGGCCGACAGCTTCCTGGGCTGCATTAGCCAGAGTATGACCAGCAGGTCGAGAAAGGTGATGATTTCCCTGTGGGGAAAAGCCACAAGCCATGTGGTATGTGCAGGCATCTAGATCTATAGCAGAACTCCAACAGATGTCTTTGCTGCTCAGCTCGCTGTAGCTGAATGGACCAGATTGCTTATATTCAGCACCTGCATGGGTCTGTGTTTAACTAAACTCTGTTCTGAAACAGTTGGTATGGCCAAGTTCTCATCATCCAAGCACAACAAACTCACTCCAGGATACTTTTGTCAAAGATTGAAGAGTGGAATCCCACAATCTTTTCTGAACAGCAGGCTTTTATTTCTCTTTTTCCATCTTGTTGATGTGGCAACCTGTTCAGTCCCTACTATAGAGAGTAGAGGTATTTAGTTTTGTGCATCAATTAGGATACATAACAGCCCTTCTTACAGCAGAAGGGTTTTTTCAGCTGAACTTTTTCTTAGCTGGGTGTGATAAACAGCTGTCAGCACTAAATGCATTGATCTTAAGCTATTAAAATACTAAGTGCATCTTCCATAAATAGGAAAGATGGTCCTTACTGTTCTGAGATTCAGGAAACCAAAATGTAGGCTATCAAGCTGTATTGGTCAACTGATGTAAACCTATGAAAAGCAGTACAGGCAATGGCTGTGGGACAGGGGCTGTCTGCATACATTCTGACATGCACCCTAGTGCTCTGAAGTCACAGAACTAAAATCATCCTTCTTTTGAAGTAATTTTGTACATATGACCAGACAGTAAGGAATGCATAGCATGTATGAATATGTCCAAAGGCAGAAGTAGGAATAATTTGTGTTTAACCGTATACATTCACAGAGAGAAAGGTGTTTTTTTTTTAAGAAAAAATAGCTTTTTAAATTAATTATGTGTGTGGGGGGGGAGGTTATTATTTGCATAGAAACTATATTATTTTCTCCTTGCTGACTGTTCCATTGAAGAAAACAGGAAAGTGGAAAAAAACCAACTGTTTTTACATGAGAGCAAACTATGCTGCCAGTTGTACATCATTGTTATTATTTAATTCTATGCTTTGTTGTAAGGTAGCTGTGGAGAACCTGGCTCACATACTAAGGCATGCTTTTTTCTGGTTGTATCATCTTTTCATAAGAATTCACTCCCAAAATGCTTTATTTATACATATAATGTACTTGCAGAGATAATTGCAATGGCAAAAAATGGGTTAGGATCATGAAAAATAAGTTGAGATTTCCTTTGAGATGTAATGGTAAAATGGACAAGAAAGCAGCAGAGTATTTAAGAACAGAGAAAGTAAAATAGCTGGCCTTATTTCTACTGTATGCTTAAGAAGATAAGTAGAAAAAGCCTGTCCATTATTGTGTAAGGACTGTAAAATATAATAAAGGTTTGCTGTAGTAAAGGTGAGAAAAAAAATTGTGTATATTTTCCCCCAATTTCTGACATATCTTTGCCTTGGTAATGAAGAAAGAATTGTTGTAAATAGTAAAGATGGAATATGAGGAAGGGTTTGAGTTACAAAATCATGGGTTCAAATTCAATCAAATATTAATCAACATCTGGAATAACTGATTCCATATCTTTTAATAAATTTGCAATTCTGATCTACTACATCTCTCTTCAACAGTTTTTTAAATTACATTGTTACTCTATATTTTAATGTCAGTTATATCTAATGGTTTGTTAACTTGCAGTATATTGTTCACCCACTGGCCATAAGTCTATGCTTGCTGTTAGAGTTTGATTTTTCAATATTTAATAACAAGCCATCGCAAATGATCAGCCTTTTCTTGTCTGTGTGTGTATGTATCTATACAGAGAGACATAGATAATTAAACCATGTTAACTATAAAGTTATACAGAATATAAACAAAATTTAATTAATTTGTCATGTAACTTTGTTCTCGCAACCCACGCGGAATCCTATGGACTTCCCTGGAATTCTCTTTGGATATACATGTTCAGCTGTGCATATCAAATTGTTTGACTGGGGTTATTTAATGAGATGGTGCAGTTCTTTAAAGTCATCTTTAGATGACTTTAGGTAAAAACAAGAAATAAAAACACCCCAACTCTTTAGTTTCAGTTTCCTTTAAGTGTATGATGACTTCAGATTTTCACTTTGCATTTGAAATCTCATTAATATCTTTCCAATTTTTTTGGTCACATATGCTGCTTCTTTCTTGCCCTTTCTTGCAGTGACCACATCTGTGAGCTAACTGCATAAGCAGCAAACATTATTTGCTTATTCAAGTATAGCAGGATATTCAATTTCAGATTTTTGAATTAAAGAGATGGAAGATGCCTCCCAGTTCTCCAGGTGATGCTTAAAAGAGCTTAGAATTTTATAGTTCACTAGTTAAGATATCTTTCTGAGGTTAAGCTAATGACTTTTTTTATACCTTATTAGCTATCTGATGGTACACTAGCAAAAATATATTAAACTTAAAAAAAAGATAACTAATGCAATCACATAAAACATCACTTAATACTGAAAGCCCCAAGCAGTATTGCAGAGCTACAGTGTAAGTTTGAATGTAATATATTATGAAAAAATAGAATATTTATGATCCACTGTTCCTGTAATCTTCTTTCACTCTAGTATTTTTTTCTTTTCTTTTCTTTTTTTCTTTTTTCCTACTGTTGTATTATAAATGGGTTAAAAAGTAGGATATGTCTTCCCACCCATGATTCCTTGTCCTCAGCAAAGAAATCAAATATACAGAGGGGAAAAAATAGAACCCCGAACAATTAGAACTTTGGTTAAAACCCAACAGCTTTCCTGTGATCAGTGGAACACCAAGGAGCAATGGAAAAAATGATCCAACATATTGTCTTGCAGGATCCACCTGTGATGATCTACATTAGCCTGACTCTGCTCTGTTTCCCTAGCACGAGTTCAATGTGCTGCAAATATGCCTGTTCTCTCAGCCAGAGATGGCTGTTTATCCTGTAGTAGAATCTAAGGATTCAAGCTTTACAGCTGCATCGTATATCTGTATAACTGCCATACAAAAGTATAGAAAAAAAAAAAATAATGTGTGTCCTGCAGAGCTTCCAATCTAGATATAATGAGAGATAATTGATACATCAAAGTAAGGAAGAATAAGGTGGGAGTGAAATAATTCTGGAAAAATATTTTAGTCCATGGTGATAGTATATAAACTTTATATATAAACTATATAAAAACTCACAGGTATAAACCTGTGAGATTTTCATAGGTCTGATGAGGCAAAAGAGCATAAAGCAACAGAGAACTGCTGCCTCGCCAGCAGCTGCATCTTGATTCTGAGTGAAACAGAAGCAGGAATTCTGAATATAGTTGTATGCAGTAAAGATGGTACTGCTGTTCTCCTTGATATTATTCAAATAGTCGCTTTTACCATCCTATTTTCAGCAGTGATAGTGTTGGTGATAGCAGGTATAAAATGGCTAACCCATAAAATGCCTTATACTCAGGAAGGAATTTGTAGAAATGAATGAGGGACATGGTGCCAGAAATGTATGAGCCAGAACAGTTATTTTGGCAGAAAAATTTGAACAGATAAAAGTGAAGACATATGGTATTTAGGCCAGAGGGGTGGAAACTGCAGTAGCTGAGACAGAGCAGAATGAAGACTTGGATGAAAACCCGTTTCTCCTCTCATTCCAGACAGCTCAAGTTCTTAAATATCTTGTGCCTGAGGAACCTTCAAGATCTGGACGATGTCATATGGGATTATATGGATGGAAAACTCAAAAATTATTACAAGTTTTGTAACTGAGTGGGAGAAAAGTTACGGTTGTCCTGAATCTGAGACTAGACTAATAGAAAGATATTTATGGAAGGAAAAGAGGGATGGCTCTGTTTTAATTGTGTTGAGATTGGAAGACAGCTGGGCAACAACAAGAATATCTTTAGAAAATAAGGCAAAGATAGGTATAGAAAAAAAAGAAGGAATTCATAGTCATCTGGACCTTCCTTTAGGAAATATTACATTAATAATATATAAAGTGTGTGTCTACTCCATAGTTGCAACGTTTTCCCAAATGTCCCTGGTTGCCATGGAGATGAGAGCCTAAGGATTGAAAAAATCATTTGTTTAAATTTAAAATTCTATTCCGTAAAACTAAACGTGGATCTTGCCTTCAGTATGGAGACTCTGTGGGTCAAAAGAAAAGCAGTCTTTGCTCTCATAAAGAGTTTGGCAGTGTCAGGAAAAGTTTTTTCACTAGTAGTGATAAACAGCTGAATTTAGTGAATATCTTCTTTACTTCTTCCCGACAGGAGAAATAATCTGAAATGGGAGTTACGTTAGTGAGGTTTGCCTTCTTTTCTTGAGCTGAAATGCTCTGGCACGTGGAGCAATGCACTAAGTAGGATAAAAGACTCTTCAATCTAATGACTCAAGCAAAATGCTCCCTCATCCGTGTGTAGCGAGGCAATAGGGATCTATTCCGCCTGTGTGCAAATTACGTAATCCTGCTCATCGTGTGGCAATGAGGGATGGAATAAAGAGTATTGCTGAGCAATTATAAAATGCAGGCATCACATTTGCATGACTAACACAAAGTGGGGAAACCTCTTTCTGAAGCTATGAGTATGAATCCTCTGCTGTTTTCTACAGTATGCTCAAGAAGCTTATTGCCTTGAAAGCAGAGTTCAGGAAATTTCAAAATTGGGAAAAATGCTGTTGCATTTGCTATTACTCTTCTGTTTCCTTCATCTTCTCAATATATTACTGAAAACAAGCTTACAATATGTACATCAAAAGAAAACTTTCCCTATGATGAATGATAGCAGGACAAGGTCAATAGTAGAAGTGATTTAAGCATTTGCTAAGATCTGTTGTATTATTCCACTCTAAAGTTTGTAAGGCGAGAACACACTAAAGCTAACAAATACTGAGCCAGATTCTTCCACTTCTGTCTCTCTGTTCATAAAACAATCTAATATTTTCCGAAAATGCCAAATTGAAGATTCCTGCCATGATGTCATGATGTCAGTTGACTATGATTTCATGTTTGCTTGAAAGATGCTTAAGATGTGCTTAAAGTTATTTATGAGTAACCAAACCATTCTGACTATTAGTTTTGTGTCTTGGTTTAAGCTCAGCTGGCAACTAAGCACCACACAGCCACTTGTTCACTCCCCCTGCAGTGGGATGGGGGAGAGAATCGGAAGGCTGAAAGTGAAAAAACTTGTGGGTTGAGATAAAAACAGGTTAATAATTGACACAAAATTGAAATTAAATAAAATAATAATACATTCTAATGAAAAGGAAAATAACAGAGAGAAATAAAACCCAAGAAAGACAGGTGAAGCAAATGAAAACAGTTGCTCACCACCGACCGACTGATGTCTACTCAGTCCCTGAGCAGCGGCCCCCCTCCACCAACCTCCCCCTAGTTTTATTGCTGAGCATGATGTCACATGGTATGGGATGTCCCTTGGGTCACTCAGGGTCGGCTGTCCCAGTTGTGTCCTCTCCCAACTTCTTATGCCTCCCCAGCCTGCTCACTGGTGGGGTGGGGTGGGGTGACAAGCAGAAAAGGCCTTGACTCCATGTAAGCACTGCTCAGCCGTAATGAAAACATCTCTGTATTGTCAACACGGTTTTCAGCACAAATCCAAAACATAGCCCCTTACCAGCTACTGTGAAAAAAATTAACTCTATCCCAGCCAAAACCAGCACAGTTTTGAAAAAGAATAAAATGTAGATAATTAGAGCTCAGAAAAATGACAATAATAGCTGTTGCTGATTGCGAAATTATATTATCTTAACACTTGATAAGAAAAATTGGATCTATCTTTTCATTGTTTTGAAAACAAATTACCCTTGGGTTGAATAAAAGGAGTTTACATTAAATGATTGGCTGAAAATATTCATAGCAATAGTAACAAAGA
This sequence comes from Scopus umbretta, assembly GCA_013400535.1. NCBI lineage: Eukaryota > Metazoa > Chordata > Aves > Pelecaniformes > Scopidae > Scopus > Scopus umbretta. Next base: position 6,351 of record VZTL01071866.1, on the reverse strand, counting down.
CTATGAAAACATACTCCTTTTGGGATAGTATCACTGTCATAAAGAAATATAAAAACATGTTGAGAAGGAAGGGAAGGTGAAAGGAACAAAGAAAAAGATATGTAAAATAAAAGCACATTTACACATTTGAAAACTATAGCTACCTCCTCCAATGAAGTAATGAGTGAGAGGTGGTATGAACAAATTTTTCTTGATGGAAGATTATCGTCAGAAAAAGAGTCTTCACGTAGCACAAGCTCCCTATAGTGTACATTTTTTGTTCTACAGTCTGTTTACTATAGTGCTGTGTTCATAATAATTGCACTAATAGATTTTTGTTTCCTGGAGTGAGTAAAGACGTCTTGGCAGGAATCAGGCAGGCGGGTGTGTGCAGGTGGCACTGTATGTGACCCTTTCCCTCTTCCCAGGGCACAGCCCTCCACTGGCTGGGAGTAACAGGGCCATGGGGCAGAAGTTGCTTTGGGGGAGTCTGTAGGTCTGGAGGGAACTCCCTATGGACTGTTAATTTCCTAGTAATCAAATCTGGCAGTTTAGGACTTCTTTGCCCTATTGTTTCAGGAATTAAAAAATTATTATGCCACTGTGAAACTATTTTAATAAAGATTTTATCAATATTTAATGCATATTAGACCTTAAATAGAAAATATTTGTAAGGAATAAATGGTGTTAAATTAAGAAGTATAATTTCCAGTAACTTCTCTTTTATATTAATACTTAGAGAATTTCTTCTCTAATCCTTTTTAACAGATCATTCTGCTTGGGGCTGCTGTTTCAATACTGTTCTATTCCTGGCCTTGTCATTTAAGTTCCTCGTTTAATTTATATATAAAAAATTAAATAGGTTTAATGTTCTAGTTTCTCATTGTTTTAATTAAAATGGAGAATGTGTCCCTTTGTATACCACTTCAAGTCCTGAATATATGAACCATTTAAGGAAGCTTTAAAAAAATCTTTTTGTAAAACTTTATTTTCCTGTGTTGTTCCTTAAGATAAAGTACACAAGACGGGTAAGACGATACATTTTCTTGAACTGAATGTTGAATCTGTTAGAAGTGTAATGATCATTAATAAACAAATGTTGCTTTACCAAGGCATCTCTAGGTTTTGATTTCCTCTAAATTAACCCAGCCCACTGATTTCAGTGGATTTTTTTTAATCACACCTGCTTGCATATTTTATGGAAAATTGCTCTGATTCAGGTTACAGAGTTTAAAAGGTCTTTGCATTCCATAGGTGTTGCTGATGTTGTTGAGTTATACGAAATCCTCCATTTCTGGCAGTGGGAGTACTGTATCTTCACAGTGCCTGCTGCTTCCAAGTGGGAAGCCTTGGTTTAAGTCCAGTAAAACCAAAGGAAAGAGTGGTGTTAACTTTCCGGAGACTCAGGTCTGTGGGACTTGTGAGGCCTGTGAGACTAGAAATTCTGTTTGCCTGCAGAATGCTCAGAAAGCCCTGTCATGGAAGTTGGTTGCAGGTTTTTAATTTATTTCCGTTCAAAGCCTTAACAAATCAAGTCTGAAAGCCAGAAACTACTTCCCGTTCAAAGAATTACTAAGATGATCAGCCCCAGTCAGATAACGTAGCACTAGATCATAACCCCCCGGGAAATACTTAGATTTTGCCAGTTTACTCAGAGAAACGGCTCTAGGGATCTGGAGATATCCTCTGCATATATATTTTTAATTTATTTTTTTTTTTAAACTGAGGGAAACACTGATGCCAGAGCTGAAGCTAGTGATTTAATCATAGGATTGCCAGAGGCTGCAGTACCCTATCTGCTCAGAAATCAATATCTGTGCTCTCAGTTATATTAGAGAAATGTTTACTTCTTCACCTGACCAAGATATTAATTTGTATATGCTGTATCGTCTGATTTTTTTTTAAGTTAATGATTTGTGGGGAGAGTAGACTAATTTATTTTGAAATCCTTTCGTGCTGCACAATTTTCCTGTTATTGACTGATTATTTTGTGTGTATATATAGCACCATTCTCATGCATCAAGTTGCTCTACAAAGAATTTTAAATGCTTTGTATGTAGGAAGCGATGCACTACTTCCCTAAAACACAGCCGTCAGCAGGGCAGCATGTAGTAGCAACCTTTGCATTGCTGGTGCTACCGATTTCAGCTCAAGAGGTGAATAGGAGAATTCAGCTGGTGCGTCAGGGGAATTTAAGTAGGTGAAATGCAATTACCCACGTTGGAATATGATCAGGATATCAGCGTTAAACCCCAGTCTGGTGGAAACCGCTGTGGGATTTTTAATGATCACAAGTCAGATAATGTTTTATTTCTCATCCCGAGGACAAAACCTCTATTAGCAGAGTGCCTCCTGCCACTTGCTGTGACTTGGGTTTAATACAGACCTGTAGGGAAGACTGTCACCTCCTGTGGTGGGTTTCCGTTGCCACATCTGCTGCCTGCTCAGAGGAGGGTGAAGCGGAGGTGCTGAGATTTGCAGGCTGTTACGGGGAAGTCTGTGGCAGGACATGGGGCTGTGCGGGGTGGCAGGGGCTGCTGGGGTGCGACTTCCTTCATGGCTGAACATATTTCCTGGCAGGAGCATATTACAGCATCCAGCTGTTGCTGGAGGTCTCCTGTCCACAGACTGACCTGCCTCCACTTCATTTGTCTAATGAGAGCTGACGAGAGCACGGCTCAAGGTGGTTGGCTACAAAAAGCACATTAAACATGTCAGTGCAGGTGATTCTCCCACTATATAAATTGACAGTGTAGGATTAGCTAGCATTGCGTTGGAAATCTATTAACATTTGAAGCAGTTTGCTCGAATTAGAAGCCTTGACAGAATTACAATTATTTTCCTTCTCCTCTGTGAGCTTTATTGCTATCTTCATGTACCTTGTAATGAGAAGACTTATAAACCAAGGAAGATGTTTTCCAAAATCTTATGCGGAGCCATATTCCTCCTTTAGATTTACAAGTCTGTATGGGTAAGGGAGAAGAAATAAATGGAGGGAGGAAAGATAAGCAGAAACCCACTGGCTTTTCAAGTTTGTGAAGCACAGAACTGGGTAAGTGGGCAGACATAAAGGTCATGGCCTTGGGAACTGATGTGCATTGGCAATGTTCAGAACTGCACTGGACACAGGTAAGAGTATTTTGTTTCCTATACACTCAGTGCAGGTTGATGCAGGTAGAATAACAAGAGAAGGCGTCATCTCAATCAGGGAGCTGGATGCATGTAGCCTTTTCTGATTGGGATTTGGTGTCCTGGGTGCAAGCTGGCAGTCAGGAATGAACAATGTGTGCTAGTGCAACAGGTTGAGGATACGCAACATTTTCTTCATAACTCCATCTAAAAAGTTAGGAACCTTCAATCTGCCTCAATTCCCTGGTGAACGACTCCTAAACAGCCTTATAATAGCAGACTGAAGAATTACTACTGTTAGTTTTAATATGATGTGTGTGGTGTGGTACCAGAATTAGCACAGCACAAGAGGAGGTGAAGGCAGAAAACCAGGGAGTGGGCAAGTGAAGATACCTGGATGGTGAGTTTAGGACAGAAATCTGGAAGACAGCTGTGAAGGGAGTACAGGTTGGCAGGGCCTGCTGAGCAGCCATGGAAAGACAAGATGGAAGGGAGAAAATAGTGACTATTGTCACCTGGGGAAAAAGCGAGTGGTCTAGCAAGGTAGTAACTCTTGGGCCTTTCAGGCCAAGGAGAGAAGGATGATGTAAAGGAGGTAAGGTGGCGATCTATGATTAAGTGCGAGCAGGGGGAAAATCAGAAGGAACTGAGAACTTGTCTCAGGATTTTGACCTAGAAACAGTGAAGTAAAATGCAGATTATGGAAGAATCTTGCCTGCTGTATGGAAGCAGATATGTCATTGCATATTTTTCCTTAGATCAGAGGTTGCTTTAAATTAATGAGGTCAGAAGAGAGTTGACCATCCCATGTGAGCTGCAAGAAAAAGGAGTAGCATTAAATGATTATGCATTATTTATAAAAATAACCTTTGTTTCTCATACTGTATTTCAGGTCTCTTATAGGAACTCATAAACATCTTAGATTTAATTTTCATCAGTCCTACTGTTTATTTTTTTTAACTTCAGAATATTTTAGCTCAAACTGTAATGCTGTTCTTTTCAGAACTTGATCTGTGTGTACCTCAAATAGCTCATCTTCAGGCTTCGTTTAAGTCTTGATCCTTACATCAGTACAGTACCTATATACTCAAGTGAATTCCTCTTTTCAATAATCTGTGTATGACTTCTGCTGGTGGAACATTCCAAAATATTAAAAAACCTTTTTGTTTTGCACATCTTCATCATCTATGAAAGTTAAAATATCACTTAACATTATGTACTCACCATAATGTATTTTCCCTGACATAGCCATCTTCAAGTCATTCCAGCAAACAAATCATTCTTTATCTAACCATAAAAAATCATCAGTGGGCTTATTCCCATTAGGACTTTTTGTAGCCTCTGGTCAGTTTGTGGACCTTATTTCTGGCAGACAGCGTGACCTTTCATCTGATTTTCACCCTCTTCTCCAGCAATGTCTAGGTTGCCTGTACTTCCTATTCCTTTAGCTCCTTCAGGTAACACTTGCTGCATAAAAGCTTCTATCAGGTACTCATTCAAGGGTGTCCAATATATGTCATATCTGAATCCAGTTATTTTGGCTCATAATTCTTTTATCTAAGTAACAGTTCATCTGCTGATAATGTCTACAGTTTTAAAGCTCTTGCAGTTCATTGCTTAAGGGCTTTGTTTTGCTTAGTTGGTGAAGAATATAAAGCTAGATTTTTATATAGGATTTTATATAGGTTTAACATTTACTGAATATAGCACAGGTATGACAAAAGACAAATTTTAAATTTTGGAAGCTCAAATGTATCCTGATTTTGAGGGGAAAAATCTAATTACCATTGTCAATAACTTATATAAAGTGCTCAGGGAACTAATATTTACTAATCACTAACAATTTGGTATTCTATGTATGATAGGTTTTGATTTTTCTCATTCATCAATAACTTGACTTTGATATTATTAAAAATATGTATGGTAATCCAGTCCTGAAAACACTTCATTTAATTAAAAGCAATAATTCTATTACATTATCTGTAGTTATTAAATTTATGTTGATCTTTTAATATAATTTCTAATCTATATAAGGAATAAAAAGATTTTATGTTAATTTATGCAATCTACCACTAGACATATAAAATAAACCCTGTAGTTTACAAAGGTCATATTGTCAAATATCCTGTAACATGTCCTGTACCTTCTAAAAAAAATAAAATTAAAAGCAGTTCAGAGAGAGACACTTCCTAAAATCTGTAATTCTAAGTCTACTGTTAAATCCAACAATCCAGAACTTTTGAGGCAGAATGGGAAGGAATTATGTTTAAGTTTATAATAAAATCCAGAGCAGAAAGGAAATGTCAGACATGCATCACATTTCTAAGTAAGAAACTCCTGTGAACGAGTGAATATTTGCACTACATAAGCAAAACAGAGTTAACCACCTTCTATGCACAGGTCTGGTGAGATAAATGTCTCAAAATTTGAATCAAGGGAAATATTACTCCTTGATTTTAATTGAGAATGAGCTTGGAAACTAGCTGTATTTATTTAAACAAACATTCCTTACAATATCTCTTTTTTAGTATAAAACTGATTTGGGTTTGATTTTTTTGTGGTTTTGGGGTTTTCTTTTAGAAATTAGTTTGGTTGTTTCATTATTGTAAGTAAAAATGCCTTAATAATATTAGATAAATGAAAATAACTAGCATACTGAGACACCTTTATTTCCACTAGACATTATAAATAGACTGAATGTTTCCAAGTGTGGATGAATGGAACAAATTATTTATCAACTAGATCAATATCACTTGCTGTATCTAAAAACAAAAACATGTGAGAGGAGAGCAATATTTTCAAGCAATATTCTTTTTTCTTCTTTTCTTTTTTTCCAAGCAATATTCCTTTTCCTTTTTCCTTTTTCCTTTTTCACTTTTCCTTTTTCCTTTTTTCTTTTTTTCTAAGCTTGCCTATAGTACACCTTGCAGTCCTATAATATTGCTGTATACCAAAAAAGATCTTCTACTTATTTACCTGACCAACTGGCAGGCATCTTGCAAGCCATTTTCCATCTATGACTTATCTTCAAAACAATAGAAGAGACGTCCCCCAGAACAATATATGGCATATAGACTCTGCTTTATGCAGCTATACCGACATAGACTGCAAGATACACCAATGTCCTGGTAAACTCACCTGTAATATTTGGATAATTCTGATAAAAATAGAAGAACCAAGATGAGGAAAATCAGTGCTTAGGTGATGCTCTGGGGTGTGGGCCACAGGAAAGGGGTGTGTGTG
>VZTL01071864.1:9856-21706 GCA_013400535.1 Scopus umbretta | reverse complement strand
AAAACAGCTTCAGGGGAGGGGGAGGATTAGAGTGGATGGAGACAGTCATACATAAGAGGGTGCTGCATCCAGATAAGGAGCTAGGAGGAAGCTGGGATTAAGAACTAACATGAAGTTATACCAGAAATTTGGGATTAAGAACTAACATGAAGAACACACATCTCATTTGCCTCTACTTAGGGTCACAAAGAACATAGCAGAAGCTGCTGTCACAGCTACTGAATTAAACCAAATGGTGTAAGCCTGTCCACAGGAAGGACCAAAAAAATCTGGTCTTGATGATGCACATGGTTCTCAACACAATGTGATTTGATGTTACTCTTCCTCCCCCAAACAAAATACGAGTCGTGTTTTACTTACTATGTTAAAAGCAAGATCATCCTACCATTACTGCTGTACCTCTTGTTGAATACTGTAAGCAGAATTATTTCCAATACTTTATTTCATTGGACAAATTTCTAAGAAGACATAAGTTAGGGCATACAAATCATAATATTTTCACTTCCTTTCCCTGTAACCCATTTCACTAGTTTTACACTTCATCAATTTAAGCATTATTGCTAATACACAACATTTAAACTCTGTCACAAGAGAAAAAATCTAAACGTCTAATTAGAAAGCTATGATGGCTATTTCAGAAAGCAGTGTTACATTTTCTACCTACATCCAACACATGCGAAAGCATTGAAGTCAGAAGCAAATGTAGAGCTTGCAGGCCTACAGGTTTCTGTGCAGAGCAAGAGCTTTTTTGTTGCTTACTTGGGCACAAGGAAAAACTGAATCCCCAGAGTACAGAATCCTGTCTGTAAGATTTACAGCTACACAACAAAGCGTAAAGCATTAAACAAGAGCATAAGAACGTCTGTTTTACCACAGCATAAAACCAAAGGCAAGTAACATTTTTTATGTTAAGCGTAACACATTCCTACACACAACTGAATCGACTACAATAATATATGAAGATTGCCTAATGGCAGGAAGAGCATCTCTGACTAACACCAGTAAAGTTAACTGCTAACATTAGTTAACATGAGAAAAGCTGTTTTCTACCCAAACCTTTGTACTGAAATGTGACAACAATCTTTCAAACACCCACAGGTGCCAGAAAATCATGCAAGAACAAAACAAAAGGAAGCAACCCGTGCAAAAGCTTTCACAAAATATGAAGGCGGCTGAAGTCTCCATTACAATGCACTGTCTGATTTACAATCATCGCAAAGATTTACAAGGAACTGTTTTACAAGTCTTTGTGAACATATGTGAACTCCATTTCTTCAAAATAAGCAAGATACATTTCTGTCATGTGCTAAGAATTCTTCTACAGGTCGTATTACTGTCTTAAAAGCATCAGTGATCCATCAGAATTATCATGGGGAGGGGGTTCAGAGTTATTATGTCAGGGTTTTGAATGCTACAAAATATGTAAGCCTTTGTACTACAAGAAGACCGGGCTGTTAAAAAAAAATGAATACTTAACATCTTAATCTACATACATGCTCCTGAAGACTTAGGCCAGCAGATAACACCTTTGTAAACACCAACAATTAAAAGGTATCCCACTCCAGTTTATTAACAGACCATTACACTGTTTCACAAGTTACTAGTTAAGTATACAATTATTCAGTGAAAAGAAAGGGAGGCCATGGGTAATAACACATTATACCTATAATAGCAACTGTTTCTTTTCTGTACTGTGACTCTTTCCTAGTGTTTTTCACATTATATTTTTGAAATAATATTGGGTACGCTGTAGCATAGCTTCTAAGGCTATAACAACTAAATGTAACAGGCTTCTTTAACTGTAAAAACGTAACTTTTGTCATGTGAGATGGGAGTGGAAGGGTCAGTAAGACTGTTTTCTGGGTGCCAAAACTCAAGAGTTTCTCTTCCCAAGTGTGGTATATTGTTATGAAACCATAAGACAGACACCATTAGTGATTTCTATTTCTATAAAACCTTTCCTATGTCTTCTATAATACATCTATTACCTTTATAATATCTATTAAGATCTTTTTCATAAGCTTTAAGATAATCTTTAAAGAAGTGGAGAGAGCTAACATCCTTGATTCATTCTGGCAAAACAGCTGCAGACCACAACCAGACTCCTACACTCACAAGCATTCAGTTCTCCTGTGCCTACTTCAACACTCCACAGGTAAGTTACACCTTCTCCCTGCTGTAGTAGTCATTTAGACGGTATTTGCTCCTCAGTATGAGTGACTGCAACTCCTCTAGCTCCATGCTCTCTTCATAACACCGCAGAGATACTGAGTTGCTGCACCATGATTAAGAAGTTTCCCTCTCACATCACTGCACAGAGATGCATTAAGAATCATTACAAGTTACTACTAGCATCTCACCAAAACATTATACTAGCATTTTTCATTTAAAGGAAACTTGTTTAAGAAAAATACTTTGTGAACTCTACTACAAGTTGCAAAGCATTTCAGTCTCCCATGTCTACTTCTCAAGCTTTTATTACAACAATAAAGAATATAGGCAGTAGATTAATATTTGGAATAACTTTACTCTTCTACTTGCATCATCCTTATAAGTTGTCCTCCTATTAATTAGTTCTTTGATCTCAACATATTAGAAACAGCACAAAAAATATATTGTTCTCTGTACTGCTCTGTAACCTATGTGCTTGTCTTCTGTTAAAAGCTTCTCTTGAAAGTGCTATTAATAATTGTCAAGCATTGGAACTGTTCCTCCAGACATCATCCCCCATACTTTCAAGACAGGCAGACAAGATATTCTCCACTTTTTGCAGCTAAAGTACAAGCTGAAGTACATGTGAATAGACAATTCATTCTATTTAGCACTGTGCTCTCCTTAATGCATCAGTAGAGCCAACTTCTTACAAAAAGTAAATGCTGAAACAATTAGGACTCTCATAAGGACTTAACAAGATTAATATACACTATGTCATCACATCTGCATCTTATCTCATGCAGTGCTAAAATGTGAAGGATGCACTTAACAGAAGTACATCAGCAGTGACCAAAAGCTGCATAACAATCTTCTGTAACTCTAGGCCAAACTTTTTCACATTTTATTAATGTGAAAACTAAAGAGCTATTACGAACTACTTCTATTCTTGTTGATTATAACTTAAGTTGCTCTTTTTACTTAACACCTGCAACATTCATGTCTGAAATGGGAAGGAATCCTCAGAGATCCTGGTTACAGTTTGTTTGGGTTTTTTTCCCCCCGTATTGTTTGAATACACATCAGTAACCCTACACTTATCTTCTGAATGTTTTTTTGTAGAAGAAACTGTGCAAACCCTAACTTTTTAAAAACCAGCACAACTCCTGGTGGTTTCTTGATGCCTGTTTCTCCTAACAAATGAAACCCTACACAGTCTTGGTAAAATCTAATGTTAGTCTCTCTTATGAAAATATATGTCCACATATGAAAATGAAATACATGTGCCATCTTTCAACCTGAGTACTTCTCTTTAATAAATAAATAATCACTGTGAAGCAGTCAAATGTTAGTAGAGCATAGTCCACCAACATAAGAAAAAAAATCCAAGGTAGTCCATTACAGACTTTACAACTGATACTATAGTTGTTTTAGTCATTGTCTATGTGCAAATTATGTACATACTTCCAGCCACAAAGAAGAAAATCAACACTGTATTCATAGAGACAATTTGTTCTTTTGTTATTGGATCCACAAAACAAATTACATCTACCTGTACTATTTTCCTTCTCTGTACTGTACGACTTCCCATCTCTACCAAAAAATTCCATCTAAAAATACTGATTAGCAGAATCAGCCACCCACGATCTTTACGGGTCATTTGCCATCTGTTCTTTGAACTAAAGATGATCTTTGCAATAAAAAACAGAGCTGGTTCTCTACACAGTCTTGAGCAATATTTTGAAGTTTGATGCACATGAACCACTCCCCTGGATTTCTGCTGCCTGGAAAAAGCAAGACAACTAGAGTTCAATGACTGAGAATAGTATTCTTCTCACCTAAATTTTAGCTGTCAGGACTGGGCATCTTGTCTAAGCTAATCAAATAGGCTTCTTCTACAAACAACGGGGAGTGACTGAACCATCCCATGGACAGTCCTCTCTCTGCCATCTCTTCACCTTATCCAAGAGCCCAACAGAACAAATTAATAAAGAATGAAACACGAGAAATGCTACATTCAAAAGGGACAACCACATGGAAATAGCTTGTTGGATCAACAGTCCTGCCACAAAAAACAGAGCTGCAATCAGAGTTCCTTTATGAAAATCACTTGCTGTTCTTTGTCAAGCCCAGAATTGGGAGTGCTGAAGTCTCAGACCAGTTTTGTGACTGTGGCAGAGTTATTTTTCTAGTGTTGTTTCACAGCATAAAGAGGATTTCATGTCCTCTTAAGGATCATCCTGCACTGAAATCCAGCACAGTGGGATTCACTCAGTAAAAATTCTCACTTTTCTCTGAGGATCTGTATGCACCAAAATCAATTAGCATTTGCTACAAACATAACATAGCAACAACAGACAAGCCCTCATTTGATGTAAATCAGTGTAGTAGTTCTGATTTGAAAGAACTTTACCAAATTTCATCAGCTGTAACTCTCACACAGTGCTTTCAAATAGCTTGCTCTATCACTAGGGAGGTAAGGATCATAAAATTTGAGCACCAGGGCCAGTAAGTGGTTAATTCATTTTGTTATCCTCTTTAGGACCTCTCAAACATTTTATTTCTCTTATTTTTAGAAGGAAGAAAAATGGGGCTGAATATATGAAAACTGTCACACAGGGATGGTGGGTGGAAAACTGTCCTGAAGCCATAACCTGACATTTGATTACTTCAGCAGCACAAAAAAAAAATAAATTCATAAAATAACCTCTCTTAAACTCACTGACATTTTTTTACTGTTTTTAAACTTGAGCAAACTGCCAACATGCTGTGTGAAGTAGCACTTCCTGTTGATTTATTTTGTGTTAATTATAGCATAATTAAAAAGGGAGTCTTTATTGCAATTAACTACCAGGTGCTTTAAAACAATAAACAGGAGCCTTAACACTTCCAAATGATACTGCCGGTGTTACTGTGGCACACTGACCAAATTTAAAAGTGTATGCACATTTAGGGAAGAAAATCCTAGCACAGAAAAACCTTCATTATGTTAAAAAAGGGGGAAAACACCCTCACCTACTGGGAAGACCCTTGATATTAGTGGTATAGTTGTTACAGTTAAGACCTGAACACCTAGCACGTCACCTAATCTTGGCATTAAAAGGTTTGAGTTTGCTAACAGGCCTCAGAGCTTGAAGGAAACTGACATAAAAGGCAGTAACAATAAAACTAACTTAACTGTGTATTTTGTTACATAAAGGAATGAAAGGGAAAATGGAAGTATTAATAAAATATCCACTGCACTGACTGTTGATGAACTAAATAGCAGTACAATTTCATGAACATCAGCTGGACTGCATTAAAGTTTAAAAGTATTTTGTGTTTTTCCGAATTACCTTTACGGTTAGCTTAATCATGTAGCTAGTTGGAAATTCCAGCCCCGAATCCTCTATTGTGGCAATGCACTGAAGTCCAAGCTATCGGTGTACTAGCAGCCAATCACCATTAATCTGAAGAGCTGGCAAAGATCAAGGAAGCAGAGGCTCCTACACCACCATAGCAAAATATGGTACGTTAAAAACTATTTGATTGGCAGAGGTTATACAAGAAAATCAAAGAGAGGATAAAACTTAAATTCTTCATGCTAACTACTTCTTAAAAATACGCACTACCCTAAATACAAAGAAAGTTTTTCTTTCCTCCCATCAATACTGAGAGATTACTGTGAGAGAGAATTACAGGAAAGGTATGAACTCAGTATGGGGAGTATTCAGGTGACCTACGACATGGTTAATCTGGCAAAAAGCACATGCCAATTGAACTGTTATGGCCAGTCTCCAAGCAGAGACTGACAGATCCTGGAAATGCTGTCAAATTACTAACACACTGTCTGCTTCTGCATGAGCACTGAATCCTGCCTGCTGGGATCTCTCCATTCTGGCTTGATCTCAGGAACTACTTGAGGCACCCGAATAAATCCAGTGAAGGTTAAGCAAGTTGAAGTGCTTTTCTTCTTTGCCATTTTAGCATAGTTTATTAAGAGCTGCATCTCAAGTAGCTAGGAACAGAAATGAAACTTTTTTCTTTGTATGGTGTACAGAGATAGCTCACATTTTTTCCATCAGTTACTTCGGGTACTGAAAAAAAATTTATAATCCTTTTGGTTGAGAAATGACCAATATGGTGCCTGCTATTCTTTAAGTAACCAATCTGTCAGTAGGTTATAAGATAACTATCTTACAACGTAAAAGAAAAATAAGAAATATGTATGGCATCAATTGGATTCCCAGTAATTACAGTTCTTCATCTGCAAATGGGCATACTTAAAGTCTTGGCATTTCCGAATTCTAAATGTGAAGCTACAAATGCTGATAATGTCATTTAAACATTTCAATTGATTGATAAAATTATTTCTGGTAGGTACACAAAGGCAGTCATGTTTAAGAAGCTACTTTATGCTGTGCATTAGTGAGTCAACTTTTAACCAACAGCAGTTAGTATGCGTGCAGGTATGAAACCAGATGACCAGATAAAATAAAAAAGAAATTTTCCCATGACATGAATATAGCAACACTGCAGAATCCACTGCAACTTTGAAACTTCTTGCGTTTACTGGAAAGCATCCATTGCAAATCTTTTAGTAATATTTAGAAGTTATATCAACTGACATTCTTAATACCCACTATTGTTCAGCATGTATATTTTTTTCCATTTTTTAAAAAATATTTTAAAGTTTCATAATCAATCATCTCCAGACTGGATTTTCTTCCTAGTTAAGTATGTTGCAAATCTTTTTAAAGACAACTAGAAGAGAAAAACTGTAGCAATATGACACTGGGAATTAGGAAAGTGTCCATCGAAGAACCTCTTTTGGTTTTGAGGGTCATTTACATGGGCTAAGAACACTATACCGCACATTATTCTGTTCTCTCTCTCGTGTTGACCACACGCAGGCCAAGAAAAGTGTAACCTCATACAATTTGTTCCACAGCTGGAAAAGAAGTAAGACCTTTCTTATTTTGCAGAGACCTAAACCAAGAAGTCACCCAGTGACTGTCAAACCTATTAATTCGCTAATCACTCACCCGTGCTAAAGGGGTCTTTATCCTCAGCTGTCCTAAAATGAAAGCGGAGGTGAAAATAATCTGTAACTGGAAAGCCAGAAGGTTTTAAACACTACATTTTAAAAGAGAAGAGAGACGCTTAAGCAAAAAAAGCAACTCTTGTCAAGAGAGATTAAACAAAACCTCCCTGAAAGACACCAAATAACCGTTAAGAGTCTGCAGCTAGGATACCTACTCAATCTAAAAGCAAAGAACTGTTTTCAGGTAACTGTTGCTATGATCTTGAATTTCTGCAGACCCACAACTTTCCCAAGCTTTCTCAGAATACAACTACTCAGGTTTAAAAAGTTATTTTCCAAAACATGAACCTACGTAGCCTGACTGACAAGCTTCAGAGTGTATCTTGGGACCTGACACAGATAGACTGATGGGTCCTACTACTTAGAGAATAACACCAGAAAAGGGATTTGCACACCAGGAATTGCTTTAAGAGGCCACAACTGCAGTACCTGGATGCTAATCAGCTCTCAATTAGCTTCAAAGCATACTGGACCCAACAAATACATTCAGTACCACTTATCATCAGCAACCCTGCAAAGACGAAAGGCAGCAATCACCCACAGCAAAGCACACCTACCAGTATCCCTATCACGCTGATGACAAAGATATTTATACTTATTTTTGCTACAAAAAGCATTTTGGGCAGATTCTAGCTCCATCTTTAGTAATAATGGGAGGACTTTCTATTAAAGGACTCTTGATTACCCTCAGTACTAAACAATGATACACTCAGATTCAGGTATGAATAATTCCAGCAGCCTTAGTATTATGTCTTGATTGTCTGCCTTTTCACAAATGCCCTCTAAATGTAATTTTCCAGTAACTATTCGCTGAGGAAAAGCGCCTCCTAAAACCACAGGGACATTGCCTAACATCTAAATCTGAAGTTTTTGCAAGACAGCAATATACCTGCTAAAAGAAAACAAAACGGCAAGCACACATGCATGATAGGATTATTTGATTCAATACAATATAAATTAGGTCAGACTCCTCTTTGGAGAATTCTGTGTCAAGAACTAGGTGGTCCACTAAATTTCTATTCATTTGCCTTCAGGCTTGGGGAATTGCAAAGACTCTGAAGAAACTGATGTTCTTCTACCCACAAGAGTAATCACTATTGGGGGGTGGGGGGAGGAATCTCTCAGTGTAACCGCTTGACAATATCTGGAGACCTGAGAAATCTTTATACTGTAAAAAGAGCAGCTAATAAATCTTGGCATATATATAACACATACATACCTGTATCCATACACAGAGATAGACAAAATTCAGTACAGAAAGAAAAGCAAGTGGGTTTGTGTACTTAGGTGTTACAATGCCATATTTTTTTTACATTGTATATACCCTTAAGAAAAGTAACAATTTATGCATCCTCATTAAACCAACAGTAACGGAATGACAGGAGAAGCACTATATGTAGAAAGTGCAAAGGATTACGGGCTGGAAACTCTGCCCAGAGCCGGCTCCGCAGCAGGCTCCTCCTGCTCAGGAACACTGCATTCTTAATTGCTTACCCACAGTTCTCATCCTTTCTGATTCTACAAGCAAGTAAATCTTCATGCCTCCAAAGGCCATAAGACCATGCCAACTACTTCACATATCTAAGAAGAGGACTGAGTCAGAGTAAGAGGTGACAAGCAGCCCTTCAGCAGTCCTGCTGCTGCCCTGTGAATGGATCTGGTTAGCAGCCGAGTCTAAAGAGCTAGGTCTTGGACAGCTGCTTTCCCCACAGCTGGAGACATGACAGCCTACAGCCTCCACACCTGCACAGACACACAACTGGTCATCCCAGGGCAAGAGTTTCACTCTAACTCCTCAAAACCCAATACACTGATTAAGAGACAAAAGCTGATGGGTGTCTCTCTGATCTGGTTCTTCAAAATGGCACACACCCTGAAACCGTTCCACCACCGAAAATAGGTTGCGCGGACCCCACTGCAACCAGCAAGGCTCACGCCAGCAGGTTCTGACAGAAGATTTGAGTGTGACTACCACTGAAAATAAAGACAATTAAGGATTTTTCACTACAACCCTTTTTACAGAAGTTCTTACAATGTTTGTTGCTTAAACAAATAAAAGTTCTTTCCAAAGAGAAGAATGGGAAGTTTCATACTGCACAGTTAAAACCAATGAACACTGCTTATACCCGTAACACTGTAAAACGTGTTTGACAGCTATGTAAGATTAGATACACAGATGAGGTTGCACACAGTAACATGGTAGCTTTCCTGTAACTCACAGTATTGGGTTTACTCACTTTTTCCTAAGTTGTGACAATGCTGCTGCCTTTAAACAGAAATGGAAGATTAATTCATGGATGAAATTCTTAAACCACCACCATGAAATGTAATTTTGCTGTAGCTAGACTGGCAAAAACTAGTGTTAAGGGCAAAATACAGAGCTGCATGTTCTCTATGTGACAAGGCAAAGTATGAAAATGAAAATGTTTAAATCTGATTAATTACTTTGTTTAGAATATATGCTTTTCATTCTACTGTATCAAAATACTCATCATAAAACAGAGCAGCTGATGAAGTCAAGCACTCCCTTACAAAGGCTGGCAAATTTGCAGAACAGCACTTGAGGTTCAGATTAGTAAAATCCTAATAAATATCTACTCTAATACCCATGTAATTGTATGGAATGCATTTGCATGTGGTACAATTAATAAAATAATTAAAAAAAAAAACAACAAAACAACCCAAAAAACAAACAAACAAAAAAAACACACACAAAAATCCCACAAACCACCAGCTCAAAAAAACTCACAAAAACCCCACAAACCACAAGTCTAGACTGTGATTTTAGTGTCAGTTTAAGAGACTTAATTGACAGCCTAGAACAATGAAGATCCTGGTTCAACCCCAAGAAAGTAAGAATCGCAATAAAAGATTTCCAGTTCTTTCCCAGATCAAAATATTCTTCAGTCTTGCACTTTAAGTACCAATGTCAACATACTCAATTTCATAATTTTTGTCCCAGCCACGAAAACTGTTTTCATATTTTATCCAATGATTGCTTTATCAGAAGTGCCCACCTCTTCCTGCACACTGAACGAGGAGCTGGGTGCACAGCCCAGGCTCTTGAAAGACTTCCTTGGAACTACGTATGTAAACTTTGCTGCTGCACTACACATTGCAAGGCTTTACACTTCCTTTTGGGAGCCAGCACCTGGCAGCTCTGTGCCTCAACTTCCTACCCATAAAAACAGGATAGTATATGACTTATTGTCCTGGTTTCAGCTGGGATAGAGTTAATTTTCTTCCTGGTAGCTGGCATAGTGCTGTGTTTTGGATTTAGTATGAGAATAAGGTTGATAACACCCTGATGTTTTTAGTTGTTGCTAAGTAGTGTTTACACTAGTCAAGGACTTTTTAGCTTCCCATGCTCTGCCGGGTGCACAAGAAGCTGGGAGGGGGCACAGCCAGGACAGCTGACCCAAACTGGCCACAGGGCTATTCCATACCATATGGCGTCACGCTGAGTATAGAAACTGAGGGGAGTTGGCCGGGGGGCAGCAATCGCGGCTCAGGGCCTGGCTGGGCAGCGGGTGGGGAGCAATTGCATTGTGCATCACCTGTTTTGTATATTATTATTATTATTGTTATTTTCCCTTCCTTTTCTGTCTTACTAAACTGCCATTATCTCAACCTACAAATTTTACTTTTTTTTTTTTTCTCCTTCTGATTCTCTCCCCCATCCCGCTGGGAAGGGGGAGAGTGAGCGAGCGGCTGTGGGGTGTTTAGCTGCCTGCCGGGTTAAATCACAACACTTACTTTATCTCACAAATCCACCAGGCAGATAAATGCTTTAAAGACAGAACTAGTACTGTAAGAATGAAGCCACAGAGGGCTGAAGGCAAGCGCCTCGGAAATACCAAAAAGTATAGGACATATGAGAGACCAAGTAATAATGTACTTTTATTCCTAAGTAATTGGCTGAGCAAATGATATTGTGATCCAGCAGCTCCGATTAATTTTGCAAGAATGTTTGGGTAGTGTTTATAAAAACCAAGTCATTACCTTGACTAAACATTGACTTGGACAGTTAACTTTAACCATCAAGACCTTGACTAAATATTGACTGGGAAAGTTAATTTGAACCATAGAGTCTAGAAAATCTTGGTCCTCTTTACTAGTATTTGCTATCACTTTAAAATGTAAACACTATTGTAAAAATAGAGGTTCTCCCACCTCACCGATATTTAACTGAGTAGCTTGGCTGTTGCTAAATTCAACACAACTTGCAAAATTTGAAAAATAAAATATTTAAAAGAAAATAGGTCTGTTATGGATGAGAAGAAAAGGTCAATCTTCCTGTGTTTTTCTTGAGCAAGCACCTCTCAAAAGTATTAAAAAAGAATCACAAGGTTTGTGGTTTAAAATCATTTTGATACATATATGCAGGGGTCTTCCAATGTATATTTAAAAAAAAAAAAAATCTGTGCCTCGCCCAAAGAACCACAAGCAGGCTGACCACCAGGACAATGTGTTCCTTCTGGCACCTCTACTTTTGAAGCCCTAGTAGCAGCTACTTCAAGTCTACGTCCTCCACTTTTGGTGTCACTTCATCATGTGAGGCCACGGGTCAAAGGACACACACAGGGTCTTTCTCTAGCTGAGCTAAAAAAAAAAAA
>VZTL01071862.1:600-11032 GCA_013400535.1 Scopus umbretta | reverse complement strand
TCTTCTTCTGCAGACTAAAACTGTGAAGACGTATTTTAGGCTGTATGAAGGATAAAACTGCTATATGCCAAATTCTTTACAAGAACTGAAGAAAACTGAGTTTCTATCCTCCCTCTTAATTTTATTATTTTAAATTTTCTTTGTCATACTCTAAGCTGACAATAGCTTATGCATTTTAAAAATGCCATTTCTTAACTGAAGGCTTTATGTTAGTAGGATTTACTGTTGTCAGATACACATTTTGAAGCTTTTTTCCTTGTTTTATAAGTGATCTTCTGATCTAGAATTATAGTAGTTCAAAAGAATGAACTGGTTTTGTCTGAGCAGTCATTAATACTGGTTCAACGTTGTGTTAATCAAATGGTGAGAAGATCTATTGCTGATAATAGGAGCTTGTTTTGGTACTTTGTGCAGTTGAACACTATAAGCAGTTACAAAAATGGGTCGTTTGTAGCCTCGTAGAATACCACATATACCAGTATCAAAGTTGAATTACTTAAGCCAACATTTTTTTTCAAAGCTTTAGATGTTAAAAAAAAAAAAAAAATATCCAATTGTGCAGCTTCAACAAGGTCTTGTAACTTAGGTGAGTTGAGGCAGAACGTTTTTTCCATTGTTTTCTGCAGAGCTATGTTATATGTGAATCTTCCAAGAATTCTGTAGATGTTGCTGTCCTTACATTCGTCTCATTTGTATCTTACAGTAACTTAAATTGACCAGATCACTATTTAAATACAATATTGAATATATACTTCACATTTGTCACTGTGATTATAAAGGAGCTTATTAGCCTATACCAACTGTGCCTTAAAGTCAGAAAATAGTAAATACCAACAGTTCTCTGTACAAAGTGGCATGTGCTGAATAGAAGAATTAATTAGGACCAGCTGGAATGAATTATTGTACTTAAAGGTCATTATTTGTTTTTATCCCTAATATACTATAATTTTCTTACGAATTTGTGTAACAATCTGGAAGAAAAAAGATTAAAGCAGTAATTTTAAAAAAATATTATGTTCTTGATCAAATGTTTTGTTTGCTCTTTCATATAATAGGTGAAATATTACAGACACTTGGCACCTGATCACTTGCTTCAAATATGCCATCGACTTGGACCACTTCTAGAGCAAGAAATTCCCCAAAGTGTCCCTGGAGTGCAGACGTTATTAGGAGCTGGCAGACAGTCTTTGCTTCGTACAAACAAAAGTATGAAGATTTTATGAGAATTTTGAGAGTTCTTGATATTTCATGCCTTTTCTGTGTTTTCGCGTGAAAAAACGCTTGCCTACATTTTTTTGTGTGATTCTTCTAAAACAGGTTGCAAACATGTTGTATGGAAGGGGTCTGCTCTTGCTGCATTACATTGTGGGAGGCCTCCAGAGTCCCCTGTAAATTATGGCAGTCCACCTAGTATAGGTAAGTCAATTTTATTATGGCATTGCCTTTGTAATACCTAACTCCCAGGGTGATTGATTATAGTGATGATGAGGGCTAAGTAGTAGTTCTGTTAATATTTGTCCTTGTTTGTGTCATATAGCTTTCCTTCAGTAGTATATTTATTAAGATGTTGTGTTGTCATATTTACCAGTTTGTGAGGAAAAAAAAAAAGGGTAAACTCGTATACTGGTTCTGCTCTGAAGCTAATTTTGTCTTTGAAGTATGAAGTGGAATAAAATATATTTTGACAGTGAATACAAACAACTAAAACTCTTTCTTAAAGATGTATAAAACTCTCTTTCTTAAAGATGTAACAAAGCTGTCAGTGCGTAAACAATTAGGACTGTGCAACAACTTAAAACCAGGACAGCATGGCCTGCACCCATTGTTGGGGAGAGTAAGTCACGTAGACTGGTACTGGTTTTCTTTGGAAAGATTTGAGTGTCATG
Source organism: Scopus umbretta (assembly GCA_013400535.1). Taxonomy (NCBI): domain Eukaryota; kingdom Metazoa; phylum Chordata; class Aves; order Pelecaniformes; family Scopidae; genus Scopus; species Scopus umbretta. Next base: position 9,146 of record VZTL01071862.1, on the reverse strand, counting down.
TAGAAGTAATTCTTTCTGCTCTCTGATTCATTCAGTAATTTTGTAGCTGTGCTTCGGTTTGCTATGCTATATCATGAAGCATGCATGTGCTTTCTGTGCTGTTGAAAAAATGGGAAGCTGGAGGTCAGGGTTATTCTTTTTCTCTTTTTTCGTTATTATTTTTAAGCTCTCATATGGCCACTAAAACATGTTTGTTAGCTTTCAACCTTTTAACAAGAAGATACATGTTTTTCTAATTGCTAGAAGAATCAAGGTACGGTATTTTAGGAGATTCTTTAAGGAGCATCCTTTTTCTTTCATCATGGATATGAAAATGCAAAATCACCTGACTCTCTTAATTTTTCTCTGCTCATGTCCAGGGAAGGGGGAATGGTTAAGACCAAATTACCAGTGTGGATTATACCAAAAGAGTAGTGGTTTATACCAAAACAGTAATTGCAGATAGGTGTGCAGTGTTGGATGAGAGTGGGCAGAGAATATCCAATTGATTGGCTCCTGGTCAGGTGTGGCTGCTGCAGTGACAAAGGTTTCTGTCTTGGCAAAAAAGGGGTGGCCGATTCTGCAGTGTGGGAACTAATGAGTAACAGTGTACAAATACTTAGCCAGGTGCTTTTCAGAACAGAGGCATTTTTGATGTGGTAACTTGCCATTACAATTTTTCAATCTCTAAGCTCCTCTTGGAGGCTGTTGGTAGCTTTTAAGTTTTCCATGAATTCAGGGGGAGCGGGGGGAGATAGAAAAATAATTGAGAGCACTTAGTTTGGGCTATTTATATGATTTCTAATGCTGAAGAAACTCAAATCTCGAAATACATACCATACACTTTACCCAGAGAGTTACAGTTCTCTCTCTGAAGCAGAAGCATGCTACAGCTAAGAAGCTCTTAGGTTGAGCACAGCCAATTTTGACTTGGCTAGATAGCAAAGTATTTGATGTCCTAGTAGCTTTTGCATTTTAAAGCACAAGTTGCGTGTTTTCCATGATATTTCTATAGATGCTTGGAATATAGGAAGAGAACATGTTTTTTTTCTGGGTATTTAGTGCTAAGTTTTCAGAGCCTCCTCAGCTAGTAAGTGTGTTGGTCAGAGGTGATTCACTGAAACCCTCATGTAGCACCTGCATCCATTCAGCGTGGTTTTATTCAGAACTGCTATTTTAGCATTCATGTGGAGAGTTGTTTCTATGTTGCACTCTAGATGTGGGGGAGAAAATCCTTGTTGCTGAGTAGAATAATTCCCCTCTTGAGTGGCTGTGCTTTGGCTTGAAGATTGTAAACTTGGAAAATCTTGGGCTAGATTAGCAGCTATTTCTGCAAGGTGGCTGGAGGACTGAGCTTTCTAATAGTTAAGATTTCTTTAGCAGTTGTCTTACTTTCTCTTTTACGTGGGAATACATTTTAAAACATGTTGGAGAAATCAGAGTGGAAGAGGACTTTTTTTTTTTTTTTGGCGTTGTACTGTAGCTTGCTCCATGGTATATAGTTTTTAAAGGGTGAAAGACCATTATATGAAATCTGTGGCAGCTGAAGTTCAAAGAAAGTTGTAGAGTTGCAGTGGTAGTGGAATTAAATGTTAGGAAAAATAACTTTCAGATTATTTTTAGGGAAGAACAAGTGAGACTTTCTAAATAAATGCGATTTTATTGAAACTTTTGCAGAGCGGTGAATATTTGCAAAATTACGGTTATTTCAATATATCACCTTTTTTCATGACCAATAATTTCCTTTTCCAAACACTGAGATAAGTGCTGGTAACTGAATGTTTTCAACTGTGATGTGTATTTGGATTTTTTTTTTTGGCTGTCTGGCTCAGAGTTGTGTGTTAAAGTATTTGTTTTTGATTTATCCTATGCTAGTCTGATCTTGTCAGTGAAATAATGAACTGGAATTATAGTTTTGTAAGTTGAACTAGAAAATCTTGTTCTGTTTCCTTAAATAACTTCTCTATTTTCCCTAGGAAGGCTATATTTTATGTATTTGCCCAACAAAAAAAAGGGAACCTAGTATTCTTCAGGAAGTATGTATTTCAGGTGGAGATCCCCACTAATCTTTGAGGAACAGAAAAGATAGTGAAGTCTTTCTATCTTGTGCAGGAAAACGTAATTTACATTTCACCGAACATACAGATATACTCATTCGTTTCCTAGTCTGATGAACCAATGCAATCATGATGCTGATGGGGTATTCTTTAGAATTAAATTTTTGTGTATGTTGTACCAGCTGCCTTGTAGGTAGCTGGCTTATATACAATTAAAATACATCTGTACAAAGACATACTTCTCCAGAAAACTACAGAATATCAGTAGAACATAATAAAGAGAAGCAAAACGTGAATACGGAATTGTCTTTGTCTGGTTGCTATCACTTGTGCAACATATCTTATAAAAGTTGTTCAAGTGCTTAATTGAGAATAAAAAGATCTATGTCATGCATGCATTTGTTTTGTTAAAGGTCCTGTTTTCTTGGATGCAGAAATGGCAAATGAACTCTTTTTCAGTAATTTTCAGGAACTGCTGAAAAAGCGTAGAACCAAAGCATAAAGCTTTGATATCCTTGAGCTCAAAGCTCTTGAGGAAGCTGGTTGCTCAGGTGTGAACACCTGAATGAGACTGGTTGTCAGCCCTAGACAAGAAAAGAATGTTTTTCCTGAACAATGAATATATCTGCCTTTCAAAAACAGTATTTCATGGTCTTGCTGAATAGTCCACTTCAAGAAAAGTTCTGAGGCATTTTGCACTTTTCTCACAATTTCTTTATTAAATGATGCTGCTGTTTTGTCAGTAAAGAGAATGTGAGGTTCTGAAAGTGGTGTAGATGTCTGGTTTTAGAAATACAGTAAATACTTTAGGCCTAAAAGCTAACCTAAGAGTATTTTGTGTAACTCTTATTCTGTTAATTATAGCAGAAAAAAAAGACTACCTTGTGTTAAAGGATCTGTGTAAAAGTAACATTTCTTACACATGTTTATTCAAGTCTAAAGTGAATTACACTAAAGTAAATGACTTCTTGTTATACAAGAAGAAATGAGCTATAGAAGTCTTAGGGTACTTTGAGTAAAACACAAACTGAATAAATTCATAGTGAAAGCAAAGTGGGATGGCATTGAAGTCAGGGAACAGTTTGGAAATGCTTGAGATTGTATGGCTTTCATTTGTTTTTACCTCCTGTCTTTCAAAACATCTCACCTCCCACCTCTCAGAAATTAGTAAGGGTTGGCAGTTACTTTCATTGAGCAAACTAATATTATATGTAAAGTTTTAGAGGTATATAGAATTTTTACATTTTCAGAAATGCTCCAGTGAGGAGTCTATATAATTTTACCTTCATGAAATCCCCAGAGGCAAGTTCTGGCTTGATCAAACTGCTAGCTTAACCACTTTACTTGGTTGACAATCATCTATAAGCCAGGAGACTTGGAGTACGGGATAGAGTTTAGGAGTCGAACAAAAAAATGATAGGAAGGTAGGAGTCAATTCAAGTTGCTTTTTTGATTTTGGACATCTTTACTGAAAGGGGGGAAAAAACCCCTAACAACCCAAAACTGGGTGCTTGATAACATTTAGTTGTACTAGTATGGAGAGTGAAAGGAGATGGCTAGCAGTCTCTTTTTTTGTTGTTACTATTTTTAACAACTCTGAATGTCTTGGTATTCATTAGAGGTGCATCTAGCCTCTCAAGTTATGAAACTTAATTCAGTATGGGTAAGAGTTGTAAGTCAAATATGTATTTTTCAGGTGTCCTTCCAGGTTTCTTCTGAATCTGATTCTATTTTTGAGTGAATGGAAAGGGAATGAAGGTGTAATCTGTTCTTCAGAGCAGAACTTCCATTAATTAAATATCACTCCAGAAAGGAAGAAAATGAAAGACAAACCGTAATGATTTTTGTGTGTGCTTCTTTTAAAATGTAATTTACACTTGGTACGAAATTAAATTTGGTTTATCACTGGCTAGTGGATAAGGCAGATTACTATCCCCTGTTTTTAAGGCATATTTTGCATTCCAGGATAAGACCATGTAAATAAGGTGATGGAATTGGTCACTTTGATAGCTAAAATAAGAAAGCCAAGGGGGGGAGGGGGGAGTGAGTATGGTTAATACTGCCATATCTTTCAGCACCCCAATATCTTCCTTTTACCGATTGCTGTTTTTCTCTGAGCTGCTTGTTCTATTTTGGGTGGGGAGTAAGTTAGAGACATTCTAAAACTTTGAAGGCGTTCATTTGATGCGTGTTGCATGCCTTTCGGGTGGGAGGAAATCTGTACACTTTTGTAAGTTCCACTGGAGACTTCCACCATTTTACATTCATCAGCTTTGTATTTATGTTTGATTTTTAAACAAATAAGGTCATCTTGGCTGTTTAAGAGGTATGGTTTTCAGATTAAGGTTGTTGGCAGCAATGAATTTTAACAGTAGAGGTGAGATTTTAAAGAACAAAGTCCTGTTTTACTAACTTGTTTTAGGAGTCCAACTCTCCATTCACAGTTTAGGTTCCTAATTGGCCCTTACAAAAAAATTAATTTAAACTCTTACCTTTAGAGCTTAAGGTTAGAACCTTTGGGTAAAGAATCCCGTGTTTCTCACCCTACCACACATTCTTTTTTTCCTTTTTTTTTCTCTCTTCCCTCTATGCTCTCTTCATGCTCTCTCCCTCCGCTCTTCTCTTTTTTTCACTTTAGTAAAAGGTCCTGAGCAACTTGTTGTATTTGACCCTGCTTTCAAAGGAGGACTAGACTAGGAGATTTTCAGAGATCCCTTCCAACTTCAAGTATTCTGTGATTCTGCAGTAACAGGAGTCAAAGTCTTCCAGCATTAAATCTGGTGAGGGACATGAAAGAACACAAAAAGGGCTTTTACAGGTCTATCAGCAGCAGAAGGAACAGTAGAGCCTGCTGCTGAATGGAGCAGGGGACCTGCTGTCAAAAGCTTGAGGTACTCAATACCCTCTTGGCCTGGGTCTTCACTGATAATACCAAAATACCAGCCTTCAAAAATTTCAGGTCCTGGAGATCAGGGGGAAAGTCTGGAGCAAGGGAGACTTTCCCTTGGTGAAGGAGAATCAGGTTAGGGAGTGTTTGAACAAACAACACATGTAAATCCATGGGCCCTGGGAGGATACACCCGTGGGTGCTGAGAGTGCTGGCTGATGTCATTGCAAGGCCGTTCTTGATACCTTTGAAATGTTAATGGTGGTTAGGGGAGCTTCCTGAGGGGACTGGAAGAGAACAAAGGTCGCTCCTGTCTTGAAATAGGGCAAGGAGGTGGCTGCGGAACTAAACATGGGTGAACCTTGCCTCAGTCTTTGGACAAGTGATGAAGAAAATATTCCTGGAAGCCAGTGTACTAAAGCCAATGTGGTTGAGGGTACTTGGGATTGATGTATGAAGGAGAAAGTTTGGGGGTGCATGTATCAATGTATTCATATCTGAATGGGAGGGTGTGATGAAGATGGAGACAGTCTCTTCTCATTGGTGCCTCCTGACAGGACAGATGCAATGGACACAAACTTAAATAGAGGAATGTCACTTTAAACGTAAGAAAACACCTTTTGGGGGTGATCAAAGCTGTGGCACAGGTTACCCAGGGAGGTTGTGAAGACTCCATCATTGGAGATATTCCAAACCTGACTGGACACAGCTCTGGGTAGCCTGCTCTAGCTGACCCTTCTTGAGCAGGGGGGTCAGACAAGACAGATCTCTAGAGGTTCCTTCCCACCTCAACCATTCTGTGGTTCTGGATAGCAGACCATTTCAGTCTTTGAGACTGGTCACGTTGTGTGAGGATGAGCCCAGTTACCTAAAAACTAGAAGCCAATTCATTTTATTTGGAACCAGTTGGTAAACAGTTGATAGCAACTTAAATGATAAAATTTGTGGCAAAGTGTTTTGTACATGTTCAAAACATCAACAAAATACGTGGCTTTCTTAGGCATTGGTTTCTACTGATCATTTAGCTTCATTATTAAATATGAAGAATCCTGATTTTGAAACCAAATGTCATTTGGAAGTAAGCGGTGGATTGTCATCCTGTGTTGCAAACAACCACTTAGTGACATGTGCTTTCTTGGTTTGTTTGTTTTTAAATTTTATTTATTTTATTTATTTTTAAAGCAGGTTCTTAATGTGTTGAGTAGTAGACAGGCATGTAAAGCTAAGTTACTCTTAATTTCCTTAGTTGGCCAGGCGTTGGATGGGAGTTCTTTCCATGCAGTGTCCACGATGCCCTTACAGCAAGGAGCAGGCAATCTGTGTTCTGTTGTTTTCTTCTTCCTTCCAACCCTTCTTATTTCTCCTTCATGTTTGTTGACTTGCTGTAAGGCCCAACCAGTGTTCTCTAGCCCTTCCTGGGATAAAGTCTCATCCTTCTTCCCTCCCTCATTATGTATAGTTTGTGTGGCTCCCACTGCAGCTGTTTAACTGCTTGTACGTTATTACTCTTCCTGTCATTAACACCTTTGTTCATACTGACTCATTTGTGTGAGGCCAAGCAAAATTTTAGCAAAGATGGGAAACTGCTAATATGGCTGAAGCAAGAGAGAGATTAGACTTGCTGTCACAGGGGTTTCTAAAATAACTTTTTTCCAAATGCAGTTAAAATCAAGCTTAAAATAGATTAGAGACCACATAAGGCCTGTCAAGCATTAGTGCTAGATATGGATAACAATCGTTATAAAACCAAAGGCCCATATTTAGTACAAAGACATTATTATTATTAACAGTTGGTAGCCCTTCTCACCTTGGCTTGCACCAGAAAAATCAATTTTATTGTTCGGCTGGAGGAATTTATTTTTGAGACACAGCTATTTTTAATTTTTTCCTGTACTCTGGAGGGAAAAAATAAGTGCTGTTGTGCTAGCGAAGTGTGCAGGTGACACATTGAAGTTGTCAGTGTTTGGAATGAAGGGTGGGAATAGGTCAGTTAGAGAAATAAAGCTGCATCACATGGCAGTCAATGAAAGTAAGTATAAATGTAGTTAAATGGAAGGCCGTATTGAAGAACAATGGTGGATGTGAGAATTTATTTTAAAACAACAAAAACCCAGTTTGAGAAGTCTTCTAAAAATGATGTTTATGGACAGTGTTCAAACCTGCAGGAGAGTGATTCTTCCCCTTCCCCCCACCAATTGCATGATCTTCGTAAAAACTTTTCTTCCCACAGAACATAAGTTCATAATACTGTTTTTTTTTCCATGTCAGTTTGCTTTTTAATTCACTTTATTTTTAACCAGTTTGGGGATTTTTGTGTGTTTTAAATTTTGATTGAGGCCAAAGAGTGAAATAGATCTCACTTTTCTTGTTTCCAGTATCACAGTGTGGCGTCTTGTTTCTTCCAGTAGGTTGATTGTTACTGAACAAGGGGCATTTCACCTGTTGAGTTTCTTGAAGGTATAGTGATCTGGTTGCAAGTTGCCCATTACCACTTCACATCAGCAAGAATATAATCAGAAATGCCCTCTTAGGTTCTGTTAAACTTTATCTTCTTCAGTGATTTAAAAAAAAAAAAAAAAAAAGCCCCCAAACCCCCCCCCCCCAAAACACCCAGCTAAAACCAAACTTGAAATTTATCTCAAGTATTTCAAAAAGTTTTTCATAAATTCAGATGTATATTAAAAATTACATGCTTAAACGAAGCTATTGGTTGTTTTATTCTAAAAAGTCTGCTTACACTTTCGATTTATTGACAGAATATCTCTGCAAATTAAACTTCTAGTTAAGTTTTTTTCCGTTTTTGTGAGCTATGGTTTCATTTGAAGGCATTCCTAGAAGCTGATTTTCAGCAACCATCTCCATCTTACATTAACAGCAAACAAAAGGTAACTTCTGAGTAGGTTGAGATTATTGTGTAAGCCCAGTTTATTATTCTCCATATGTGTGTGTTTGGGGTTTTTTTGGGGTGTGTGGGTTTTCTTGTTGTTGTTTTTGGTTTTTTTTTCTTTCTTTACTTTTTTTAAAACTGTAGGATGATTTCTCAGAAACCGAAACCAGATTTATCTTGTGACTGAACTGATCTTGGTTTCCTGCTGTTCTAAAGTAGACTGTTGGCAAGGAAAAGCTTTGTCATAAAGCAAATGCAACTGCATCTTTTTCTTGTATAAGGGGAGGGTGAAGAGGATATATTAGAGCCTTAAACAGTAGTGCTGCATTGACTAAAAGTTCCTCCCTCCACAGCTAATGATCCTGCTTCTTCACAAAGCATCCTGAACTAGGAAAACTTCCTTTAATCCTTGGGCTACGTAGGCAGTTACCTGAAATGTTTCAGGGCTGTTCTTACGGCCTGAGGCCAGTGGGCTTGGCAGTTGTCCATACCACTAAGTGCTTTTGCTCCTTATAGAGTAGCTACAACCCAGTTTGCATATTTAGTGTAGTTTGACCTGTGCTGACTCATGAACCAGTGTCTGGTTGGCCTGGGCCAAAACCAGGCAATGCGAGAGGTTGTAGCTGTCTCACAAGTTGATGCTGGGGGGCGATGGTGATTCAGTGCCCAGACCCCTGCCCTGGTCCGGCTCAGTTCACTAGTACAGGCCATAGCCTTGGTCATATACGAAGACTGG
>VZTL01071861.1:2777-34665 GCA_013400535.1 Scopus umbretta | reverse complement strand
AAAAAAAAAAAAAGCAGAAATATCTGCAGATATAACACCATGATTAACAAGAAAAAAGTTGCTGTAATGCCAAAATTTCCAGTGTTGTCTTCTGCCACATGGACTGTTCTTATTCAAAGTGTGCACTGCTCTGAAATGATCTAATTAAAACAATAATGATAACAATCCCATAAAACTCTTAAGGAAGGGGTTAGGAGAAAAGAAAGAAAAATATTTTATTCTCTGTAAAAGTCTTGAATAACTACAAATTAAAGATATGTGCCACTGAAACAGCCATGAGTGACCAGTGTGTCATGTTGGTCAGAGCCTACGTTTCTTACGCTTCAAAGAACCAAGCTCACTGAAACACCAGAAAGGTGAGTTCACCATCAGATCATCTTTCCACTTTGATTCAAGCGAGGGGAAATACATGTCTGGCACAAAAGATCCTGATTTATGAGCATTACAATGTCTGTACACATTTCATCTGAACACTGGAAGCCAAGTGACACCTTGCACTGAACAAGGGATTCGTCAAATTTTACTTTTTCTTCAAAAATACTGAGGAAAAACAATGAAACAGTGCAACTGTATGCATTTCCCAAACATATTCACTAAACCATTTCTGCTGATCTCTTCTGATTATTAGCAGTAAGCTGATAACTGATACTAACAAATTCAAATTATATTCTTGCATTATTGTGACCAGCAACTTTGCTCTTTGCTATAGTTCAGGCAATATGTTGGATGCCTACATTTCCGAAAACGTTTTCCAGCCTGAATACTTCCTTTTCAGAATTAAACCAACTGCAGCTCCCAGAGCTAGTAAAAGATCTATGGCCACTTAATGCTCACCATTTCAAAGGTTTAAACACAGTTTAAAGAGGAGCTTTTCCTCTCTGCTCCCTATATCATTCTCCAGAAGTGTTTTCTTTACACCACCAGTTAATAAACAGTTCTTAAGAACATTTAGAGAAAATAGTCACAACAAAGTCTGCATAAAGAATAGAAGCAATTTCATTCTAGCAACATTTCTGAAATCATTAAGGTTGACTGCAGAAAGCTGGATTTCAGCCCTTGCAAGTCTACAGAAAGCAGGCAGGGCTGAGCAGTTCAAAGCAGACAGCACACAGAAGCAGTTTGGCCAGTCATGCAAGGTGGTTTTATATTTTACCAGCTGGTCACTATAGCAATGTAAAGCAAGTAGCATCACTGCTTAAAAGTGTGTGTGTGTGTGTGTGTGTGTGTGTGTGTGTGTGTGTCTTTAATCAAGATATATTTTTCCTCTGGCATGATTTATTAGTTTCCTTTGTAGTTTTGTCNAAAAAACAAAACAAAAAACAAACAAAAAAACCCCACCCAACCCACAAAACAACAACAAAAAAAAACAGCCAAACAAACAAACAAACAACCCCCAGAAAATCAGAAATAAGGCCAGGAATTGGGCAAAACCAGACAGGGTTGTAAGACATCCGTCTGTCAAGTTCTAATTTCTGGATTCCGGGCTTCAGCTTAGCTGAAAACGTAGTGACTTGAGGGACATATGTGTCAACTAAATGTTTTTCATTTAGTATTTCTTTTTATTCCAAAGCACACAACAAACCATCACAGATGTTAAAAATTTCTAAAATTTCATGCACTTCATCCTCATCTGAATTCTCTCTTGTGGAAGATCCCAGACACATGATGTAATATTTTTGGTTTTGCTCTGCAGGAAATACAGACATAAAATGGAAAGAAGTTTTTTTTTAAACATCTGTGCCTCTCCTGAGGCTTTACATGATATTTACTGATGTCCTGAGCCAGTAGGTTTGTTTCCTCATTGTAAATTAAATACCAGTGGATATTTAGTTGAAGAATTGTCTCTTCTACATATTTTGCCTTTTTTCTCCTTCTATTGTTTAAAAACTGTGCATCTAGCTGCTTTAATTAAACTGGAATGCTACTCCAAATGGACAGGATACACTTTTAGTCCTGAAGCCAGCTCCAGGTCACCATGAAGCAAATAGCAATCTTAACAGAAACTTCCGTGGTAGGTGGATGGAGCCTGTGATGTGCGTACTAATGGCTTTCTTTAAGTAGTGCCAAGGACAATTAATCATGTTTCAGATTCAGTTATTTTTAGATTATTCAGAACACTGCATTATTCTGAAAGCATATACACACTAAGATATAGCAAGAAACCATAGAAATTATAGTTCCAGTAGTAAAGGTACATGTTTTGCATCAGTTCCTCCCTCTACCACAGACTGTCAGTGTGGCATTAGGCAACTTGCTTTAGTCCAGTGTCACTGTCTATACCTTGTATAAATACAAGGTGGGGTGGGGGCATCATTTCAATGGAGATACAGCAATGAAAACAACTAAGGATCTGTCCAAATTATATCCTGCAGATGCTATTACAGTATTGATGTGTTCTTTTGTGCATTAAAAAAGCAAAAGCCTCAAGATAAACATCTCTGAGGAAAAGAATAATACAGAATAATTGTCAGCAACACACTGTGCTGTCGTAACCTCCAAGCATCCACTGGAATGATGGATATTATCACTATGAATAATTCAGGAATAATTTCAAATTTTATTAATCTTTACATATTAAAGTATATTTAATAGTTGGAATCTACTACTGTCAGCTATGTAAGTTGCTAGGAAGAAGTACAACCAGAAACTGAAATAAAAGGAAACAGTAGACAAACATACTGAAGGAGAAGTGTGGTACAACAGTTACTGTCATTGGCACCATCTGTGAAATATCAGCTTTTCAGTAGTGTGGGAAGAATAAGAGCATCAGGAGCAGCAAATGAAAATCAGTTTGGTTGAATACTGCATTATTCCATTTGAAGAAAAAGGTACACACTTTCAAGTGGGGACCTTTGCCACGGGGCAAATACAGACTTTTAAGTATAATTTTTCAGTTACCTTGCTCTTCCAGGAGGAAAGCAAGAAGGGAAGAATGAAAAAAAGCTATGAATAGTTATGTATGAGAGCAGCTCATAAAAGTATGTGAAAAATGTAGCAAGAAGTCTTTGGCCCAGCAGCACTTCCACAGTCTCCCACAAAGCAGAGGCTGAACTGCAAAAGCTGTTCAATACTCAGATGTAAGGAGAAAGAAGGCAAAGCAGAATGTCCTTCTGTTTTCCTGTAGTCAAGATGCAGAATAAGCAATTTTCTTTGAGACTTAAGTGGAATTTACAGCATAAGCCTTCCCTTTTGAGTCCAGTCCTTCAATCCACTAAAACATCATTGCAGTTTAGCCTGATTGGCATTTTCAGTTGAGGAGCCAACCACTGAAGTACTTACTGCGCTGAGGTTTTTCTCAAAGGAAAGAATTTCAAACTGAAAGATATTTCAAGTTCAAAGAAAAATGAGACGCACTTAAATGAGAAGTACTTAATTTGTCTATTTAGAAGTACTTTTGGAACTACACAAACAGGGATTCCCCAGAGAACCAGCCTGTAACTACTTAGATGTCCTAAGGATGTCTGGGACCTCTGCCCTTCTAAGAACAGCACAGATAATACCAAACCTATGCCTAGCCTTCCTGGTACCATTTGTGAAGACAGATTTATGAGATTTGGAGCTGGTCTGAGTCTTTTTTCATATATATTTCTATAGCCCTGTTATGTTATCCTAGCTCGCACTTTTCACTCTCAAACGCATTTTTTCCTATAGGAGATGAATATTAAAACCTGAAGATTTTTACATTTTGTATGGAAGAAGCTGAAATCCCATCCTGCTTTATTATACTTTTTAAACAAGGTAGCGACCAGAGCTTTTAATGTTTATAAACCATTTTATTTAAAATGACTCCGTGCCCACTGTAGTTTTTCAACTAGAAATATGCATACATGTATCAGTTAAATATATATTTTCATTCTGGAGTTTTGTTACATATTTACAAGCCTCATTAGCTCTCTGCTTCCTCTACCTCTGGCCGCACTTTTCAAACCATCTGCAAATTTCTCCTTTCAATGACTTGTCAGTGCCTGCCCACTTGTTTAAAAATCAGTAGAACAGGCTCCTAGGTCAACACCTAACAATGGTAACTTCTGTTTTCTACAATTCCCGACCCTATCTTGCATTCCTAGAATACAATGGGGATTTTAGATACTCAAATCGCCTTACTTGCACAAAGAAGAATAAAAAAGCAACATGCTGTCAGCATGTTTTTCTCTCTGTTTGAACTTACCGATTCCATCAGGAAATTCCCCAAAGTGATGAGCTTAAAAATGAGGATTTGATACTCTTGTTTCTCCCTTACAGATTACTTTAATGGAACAGAAACATTATTCATATTAATATATTAGTTTTCAGATTAAGAGCAAGCAGGGTTTTCTTGAAAGAGTGTTGTGTTTTGTCAGCAATTAAAAAGCTGATTACTGAAGATGATTTCTCAGGGACTTCATTTTGCCCCTCCACACAGGCAGGCATACACGTTAAGCCCAATCCTGCTGCATCTCCCTGCTGCTGCCCCAGGTAGGGAAGGGATCCCTTGCAATGGAGCCCACTGAGAGTTGCATAGGCAGAAACGGGCAGCAGCCTCTTGGCCCTTTGCCAGGGCAGAGACATGGGTCCTTCTCGTCCACCCAGGGCACACTCCTCACAAACCCCATAGAAGTGAATCCCCTTGGAGGGCTGCACCTTTCTGCCAAACCTGGCTGAGGCAGGCTGTCAGGTTTCAAAGCTATCACAGGGAAAATGGCAAACAGCATGATCAGGCACACAATGTTTAATGAGGAAACCGGGCTAAAAATGTGTTCTGATCCTCACCAGAATGAAAGGGGAGAAACAGAAAAACAATGGAAGGCCAAGCCCTTGCCCTGGCTTTGGCAAGCGCAAAGCCCCAAGTCCTCATTTTCATGGGTAACTGATGAAGCACGAGGCATGCAACACGGGTTAAATGAGTTAGGAGCAAATCCCAACAAAGGTGACAGCTCTCTGGGACTTCACAGCCTGTTCAGAAGCCTTGGCTACTGCAATGGTACTAATAAAGCATTCTGCAAAACTCCTCTTCCCATCCTTCTGCTTCCTTCCAGGTAAAGAGAAAAACATAAAATGTTCTCCCAGCTGAAAGGAGAACACTGACACTGTAACAGAGCAAATAGGTACTGCACATTACATTTTCATTCCTGAGCATCCCTCACTTAATTTTGGTGCTAAATGGGATGCATTCAGTAGGAATCTTCCTCCTTTGAAAACGTCACCATGACGGACAACAAAGCTGGATAAGATAAACATCGCAAAATGCTGTCAGAGGAGATGTAGGGGATACATATTAACTTTGATGTAAGCCTTTTATGGCACACATAAAAATAAATGATCTCAAAAGTTAATACCAATCACTGAGCACATATATGTGAAATCAAAAGAGCCATCAGTGAGTTATAGATCAGCGTCTGAGTAACTGGACCTGTGTGCTACATCTTTGGATAAATCACATTTACATAATCCAGCTGTGCTTCTCTGCACATATCTCTGCAAAATATCATTTCATTATCAAGACTGTTTCTCCCTGTGAAATGTAAATCTTGCAGTAGGGGCCTGCTGAGATGCAGGGCTGAGTGCAATGTGACTCCACCATACTAATTAACAAACAGGCAGGCTCAATCTCAAAGTAAATGTCGATCCTTGTGATTAGAGAAATTGCTGCACTGGCATTTTCTTTACTAGCTAAAGCAAGCTACTTCAGAGTCATTCTTTTCTTTAAATGCCAAACTACAGCACACTCTCTGGGCCTAGGCTACTATTCAAGTTTGTCCCCCTTCTTGTTCACACTATTATTCCCCGATTTCCTAATTTTCTCCTTTTAAAAATAAAAATATTATAGGGTAACATTATAGTAGCTGTGTACCTATATAGGTGTAGTAGGTATATAACATTATCAAGATGTATAATTTAACACTACTTTTTCATGAAAATAATAAAATTAAGTGTAAGACAAATGAAGACATTCAGACCTAAGAGACTAGAAAGAAATTATATTGCAACAAATGCAGGCTTGGGGAGGGGAAGGAGAATAGCATAAGCTAGAGCTCTCTCTAGCTCATGTCAGGGAAAAGACATGGACTAGCACTAACAAAGTAAACCACTATTATTATCCATCCCATGAGTGATTTAAAAGGCTAATTTTCTTGCAGTTCAAAGAATAGAAGCACATAGTTTTGAAATCGCCAGCTTGCTTTTTTTTCCTACTGTCTGAAAGCATTTTCCACAAAAATATTGTTACCAAACCTTCCAAACAAAGCAGCTGCAACCTGAGATGCTTGCTCTTTCTCTTCCCAGGACAGAGAGAACCAAGGCCAGTGCAACCCGTTTCATTGCTGTAAGTAGATATGTCTGGACCCACTCCTTCCAATTCCCCTCCCAGGTTCTTTCTGCACCAGTCCCATCACTACATTTGTTGCAGGATCCCCATTTCCAACAAGTTCTTGGCGCAAGAGACATTGCTTAACGTTGGTGCAAATTACTTCTGATAACTGGAAAAGTGGCATTTGGTTTTGCCTGCAGCTCTTAGGATTATAGGCACCAATTCTCTTCCCCACATGCCTAGAGATTTCCAGTGGGAAGCAAGCTAGGCACGTGGTATGGAGGAAGGTGCTATGCCCGCATCACCAGAGGCTGACAACCACAAGTCAAACCTTAAAGTACAGCCTTGTTGTCTGATCATTACCATGACAGAAAGGGGCTACAGTCACACATAACTTCTTCAAATGCTCTTGTCTGATCAGGAATGGATTAACATCTTATGGGATGTGCCTTTGGTTCAATGCCTTGTATAAAGACACTTTGAGACTGACTCGTATAGATATTCATTCCAAGGATAGTACCAAACTATGAGTTTGTTTCTCCTGAAGATTTGCCCCATTCTTGTTTTAAAGCCCAACTATTCTCCATATGTAGATTGTAAGTTTTATACCAAAATGAGAAACTCTGAACAGGATAGGACTATTTTTACTGATCAGATATTGGATTTTAAGGCTTCAGACCAGTCTAGCATTTGTGTGCTTCCTTGGTTGGTGAATAGAAGTAGAAAGAAATCCCTACACAAGTTTCTCTCCAAAACTCCTGTGCTGTATTTCCTTTTCCATGTTGAAATTTGTGCTGACTTAAACCACACATAATCCCACCCTCCTATCTGACTGTCTCCCTCAGCCATGAAACAGTTATTCAACTCAAATGACTCCTTAAACCACACTCCTCCTGACAGACTTTTCAGGAATTGTCTTTGAATCTCTCTCTTAAAAGGCTCACATTTGGGTTACATTGCATTCACTGGGTAAGGATCTATATCTTCTCAACTTTTTGCTTCTGAGGAAGGGAAAGAGCTCAGCAGACAAGATTTTATGTTACTTTCAATGATAAAATTGGTTACACATACAGAAAAAACATTGGTCATAACATGCTAGGTAAAGTAGCAGCAGCTTTAATCAGAGGAGTGATGATTCACTCAAAATCTACTTGACAAATAGCTACCAGAAAGAGAAACTTTCTAAATGTGCTGGTGTGCATGACAGTATCAGGATAGTTTCCATCTCAGTTCTTGCATGGTTTCAGCCAGCCAGAAATAAGTTTGTTCCTGAAGTAAACATACTGCCTTCCCCTCTCCTCCCAAAACATTAAGATGATATCCACTTCATGAGCAAAAGAAATAAGCATTTTCCTTCTATTTTAATTAACTGGTGTTGCCACGTCTTGAAGACTCCTCTTGTCAAAACATGTGTAACTTGTAACAGTTTGCTATTAGTAACAATGTTAACGATGACCTGTCAAATTAACTAAAAACAAGTGAATTACGATTGCTTGTGATACAGACAGAAAGCCTGATGGGAATGTCAAAACTAACAGAATAGTTTCAACTCTGGTGGTCTTCTAGGATTATACACGACATACTTTGAAAGGTCAGAAACAGTTAATCAGCTTAACATAGAAAAGTCAACCAGAATTGCCACTTCAGAAAGATTTCCAAACAGTATTTAAAAAAAAAAAAGCTTATTTAGCGCATTCTGACATATTCTGTTATAATCTTATATTCCTCACTGCAGACCTATCTAGACATAAAAATATATCTGAAGTTCAGCAGGACCATGATTCATTACACAAATTCACCACCACACTAGAGTAACTCTTTTATGTTCCTTAAAAGAATGACTAGAAGATTTGGATTAATAAAATATTTCTTGATCCTGGGGTTTTCATTAGGAATGAAAGGGTTTTCCAGTACACATTGCCACTGAAAGGAAAATAAAATCTCCAATAAGAAAAAAATCCAATGGCAGCTTTAGGAGCATACATGCAAAGATCTGAATTTAAACCTCTAATTGTTTTGAAAGCATAGTGCCTAATCTCCTGCCTAGAAGGAAAGCCCTTCTTTGTCCACCCTTGTTTCAAATAGAGATATGTAAAAAAAAAAAATTAAAAAAATTATATACATTAAAATCTACATCAGTGAAAGGGGTTACACATTTTCAACATAAATGTAATACTGCCAAATCTTCAGATTTTAATTGCGTATTTTCTTAAAGCCAAATTTCATATTAAAATATATTGGCATGTCACTACCAACAATACCATAAGCCAGCAGGATTCTAATAATACATTTATTATTAAATTATTAAATTAAGAAATACAAAGTTATCTCCATTTTCAATACAAGCAGTAGATTTAGAAGGACATATTCTTCACTGTATGGAATTCATAAGTACCCCAAACATTCCAGTTTTCACTGTCTTGGAAATAGATGAGAGGTTTATGCCTAAGACCTGCCTCTGGGTCACAAAAGGAGAATTCAAAAGAAAGAGACAGAGTTAGTTGCTAAGAGACCACAGCTACTGAGCACATGCTGTTATCTAATGGCATACAATGAAGGCTTTCCAGTGAGAGAATGTGTAATGTATCTCTATGTACCAATAACGCCTGTCATTTACTGAGGGTAAAATACCATAATAATAGGAAAGGAGGCCCCTCATTGTAAGCTAAAGTGTAGAAATGCCTAAATAAAAGCATAGAAGTCCTGAGGACTAAACTTCCTTGAATTTATTAATTCTCCATATGCTTTTAAGTTACATAAGCAAACTCAGCATTTGGTAAGTCACACCTCTGTTACTAATTTACTGATATTAATCCTTATCTTATGGTCAGCGATATAAACTTCCATGATACTGAAGCATGTGGAAGAAAGCAATCAGTACCAGCTTGATAATTCCAGAACTAAAAGGGTTGTATGTGATGTTTGGATGATACAATACCACTCTTGTCTACAACAACCTTTTAACTGGCAGGGTCCTTGTTAGAAAGAGCCAGCTTTGGGCTTCACCCTGAACACAAGGCAACATTTAACGTTGGAAGCATCAGAAAGGCAAGTTATTTCAACATTGACCAGATTCAGATTACAAAATCCAAGAAACTGTAAAAAATAAATTTCCATGTAGAACTCTATTTTCCATATTTGTTCTACTCATTACACTTAAAAGTTTCACCAAACTGCTGCAGGTATCTCAATAATATTCTTAAGGAGAATGTGTGGCATGGCTCCTGCAGCATCTTTGCTCTAAAATGTTTCAGATACATTTTTCTTTAAGTAAAGTATTCCTTTTCTCTCCCTCCTCCCCTTTCTTCTCCTTACTCCCCACAATTTTAATCTGTCTGAATATGCAGAAGAGTAGGCAGTCCAGGAGCTGTGAGCAATAACCAGCCATCCTAAACTAAGCCATTGCTGCTCAACCATCAATTTCTGTAACTAGATTCCGCATCCTCTGAAAGTATTTCTCTATTCTCTGGCTATAAAAGGCTACTACATGACTAGCTGAAACTAGTCACCAAAGTTGTACATGGCTACAATTCAGTAAAATTAATTGCACTCATACTGTCATAATCATAGAATAGTTCTGGTTGGAAGGGACCTTTAAAGGTCATCTAGTCCAAACCCCCTGGAATGAGCAGGGACATCTTCAGCTAGATCAGGTTGCTCAGAGCCCCATCTAACCTGTCCTTGAATGTTTCCAGGGATGGGGCATCTATGACATCCCTGGGCAACCTGTTCCAGTGTTTTACCACCCTCATTGTGAAAAATGACTTCCTTATATCTAGTCTGGATTAACCCTCTTTTAGTTTAAAACCGTTACTCCTTGTCCTATCAAATCTGGATCTGGATTAGGTAACACATGGGGTTACCAGATCCAGTATACAGATGTACACCCTGTTAGATAAATTTATTCATTTATGAAATTTATGCAACTTAACTCTAGCAAAAACAGGTAGGTTTCTTACAGAATAAAAACTAAACCATGTGACTTCCACTGTTTTCCCTTGCAACATCACACTAAAAAGATAACTTTAAAGTTGTCTTGCACACTGCCTTTGCAGAGAGTCTTCTCCCAGCACTGCTCTATCCCGTGCCAGTGTCTTCTTCCAGACTAGGGTGGCCAGGACAAAAGTGAATCTCTTGTTGCTGGATGTTAGCTGATATGAATAACTATGCTCCCCTGAAGCTGTGAATCTGGTGTACGTTATTAATCCACAAAGCTACAATGGATATTTGCTTCTTAGCAAAACTATTGAACTAATAAAGTGTAATTGTTCCTGTGCAGCTATTGTGGTCAGTCACATATCCAGCTGTCATGAGAATATGCACTCTACTCTCATGCCAAAATTCTCAAAGAAAAAAAAACAGTGACATTCTTCTCCTAATATGTGTGTTTAATTGCCAATAAAAAGAATGGGAGTTACAGATGTGAACTAAAGAAGAATTCTGTGTGTTCACCCAAATTAGATAGATTTTTTTCTCCCCATGAATTCCTAAAGTCATTAATTTAATTGCAAAGTTTCCTTCAAATGTTCAGAAATAGAAAAAGCAAAATTTTCAACCTGTTAAATTCTAATATCTTTTTCATTGACCCAAAAGGCTAATTAAATCTTCAGAAAACAAACAACCTTCATTATAAAACATATGCCTGTAATTCAGGTCAGTGTCCACAATCAAGATAGAAAAGGAGTGCAGGAAAAGCAGAACCTTTCTCCAGTCAAACACCAAACTCATAATGAAAAAGGCAATGAACCATGCATTTCATTTTCACGAATATTCAATCAGAATGTTAAACTGCATTATGATTACAAGATGCTACTAAAAATCCACATCTGCCTTATATCCATAAAGTCTTTAAGTGATTTAATAAGTTGATAGGATTTCTACATTAAGCCTACAAATACTTATATATAATTACCAAAATCAGCACATGCATGTTTATTTATGTGTTTGTGCATTTTAAACAGAACTGGTTTTATCTGTGAATAAATTCATTATGAATGATAGTCCTCCAAAAACAATCTTTGTGAGATTGAACTAATTGTAGTTCTGTCTCCACTGTAGCCATTCTAAAACCTCCATTTGCTTTTAAAAGGTCCATTCTCTTCCAATGGTACTAATTATAAATGTATTTATAAGTATATGTATAATTATATACTTAGATAAATAAAAGAATAAGCTCAGTGTAAGTAAAAGTACTGAAATAAGATCTTATGACTAGAACTTCCGTTTCTGTCATGAAAGTTACCGCTTCTTAAAAGGGCAGATCATTGTATGCATCAAATAAAACCTATAAAGCTATATTGCACTGCTGTGAAGAACTACCCCCAGATATCTGTCTTCAGACAATGTTTCTCATAGCGCTTAAAAGATATGCTATAGGAAGCATCTGTTATTTTGCATTTCTTAATCATTTAAATTATGAGAAAACTGCACGTTTGTTCCACCAGAAGCAAATGCCTGACCTAAGGTTTGGGGTTCATCTGAGTTTTTTGGGTGGAGGAGGAGAGGAGCAGGATTTTCTTAACCTTACTGTAGAGGCTGAGATTAAAAGGACTGCTTAAGTAATGTAGACTAAGCAAAACACACCTTTGAGAATTCAGCACGTTGCACACAACCACATTATGTACATAACACACATTCTTTGTAATAAAGATCTATATTCCAAATAAGCAGTTAAAACCTTTCCTGAGCAGGTTACAAATCCCTAAAAATGTTGCACAAACTGAATCTACTTTGAACTTTGTGATGGATTGCACGTGGAAGGCTTTTGCAAGGGAGCTGGGGGCCAACACCTGTTTCAATGAAAAAGTTGAAGTTGCTCAAAGTTTCTGGTTCTGGAAACTCTATTTCATAGAGGTTCTTTCACTTATGGCTTTGAACTTTCATTTTCCACAATTTGACACCAAAGAATAATTCTAATGTAATAATCCAGACATCTGAAATAACGTAATGGAATCTGCATGGGACACTGTTGAGCTACAGACTTCCTACCAAAAGATTTGGCTTGTATTCCCATGTTATAGAAAGAAAACATTTTTCTGTCTTTCCATCGATTTAGAGAGTATCTCTTCATAACAAATTGAAAAATATGTATTTACACTGTATTACTAATGGAACTTTATGTCCTGGAATTCTTACATCAATTGCTAAACAGCTTAAAAACTGAAACAAATAAAATCCATTCTCAATCTGTTCTCATTTACCCCTTCCTTTTGCCTAGGATGTATAGTACAGAACACCATACGTGATTAATTCTTACCTCTGAGAGCAAAGAGTTGTTTTCTACCAATGCATTTAATCTCTGTAATCAGTCTAAACTCAAAAAAAATTTCTCTCACTTACCTCAGTGTCATGTCATTTTTGAAAGACTATTTATAAAAATATGCAATTAATTTCATTCATCATTTATAAAATGTTTGATAAGTATTTTCTTTTTCTTTTCAAGAATTGTTGTTTTAGCAAGAAGCATTCGTAGATACATACATTTGGTAGCGCTTCACACTTTAGAAAAATGTTAACAATATACAAATATGTGTTTCAGCCATCCTACTTATGTTAACAATAGCAATTACAGCATTTAAAGCACAAGCAGATTCATAGCTTTATCATTCTCCATGCTCCCAAGAACAGAGGATTTAAAAACCCCGTAAATCCCACTGATGGAAAGAGAAGCACTGGGAGGCCCTGAAGCAGTGCTCAGCCAGGCCTGTAAAAGCCTCACCATGGACTTCCCAACGTTTTGTCCACAGCTTTTAGGGGTACTTCCCAAAGGAAGGCATTCCCATTGGCCTTCACATTTTACAGCTACGGACAGAAAGACACGAAGAGCTGAACCTTCTTGGCCCAGGCACCTCAGAGCCCCAGGTAGTCATGTTCTGCACAGAGCACAAGAGGTAAAACCAACACTTCCAGCAGATGATCTTCACGTACGTGCAGGACCAACAAGCAGCGTATGCACAGCAGCTGAGCCTGCAGTGCAAAGGGGTGGCGCAGGCCACTGATTTTACTTGTGACTCATCATTTGAGTGAAATAAAGTTAAGAAATATGATCAGTACTGAAAAGATAGCAAGTAAATGTTAGGGCTTTGAAATCTATGTTCTTGCAGCAATCTCTGAGTTACAACATTTGAGAGTAAGTATCAGACAGGACAGAGAACTGAGAAATGATTTCCAGTTCTTGCTGATGCCCATTTATTTAAGAGCCCAGAGCAGTCTCAGATGCTGCTTACTTTTATGTTTTGGTTTCCTAATCTTGCATTTCAATGTTAAAACTGAAAGTAATATTAGTTCAGGGAGACATTCCAAGGATTATCCAAAAGTATACTCTAAGGGGAGCTAATAACTGGTACAGAGTGTAAAAGTTTTAAGTACTAGCATGAGAAAGACAAACAGTAAGATACTGAAAGCAGCAGCGTTTACCCAATCTCAGAGAAAGCACTAATCTTTAATGAACAAATAGCAGGGAGAAAAGGCACGGGCACACACCAGTCATAACAATTACATTCAGGGTCTCTCTGCTGCTAGCTGTCATAAAGACTAAAGAGGAATAGAGCAGATTTATTGCTATGCTCTTGCAGAGGCTAATCACTAATTCTAGCTGATAGTTTGAAATGTTTTGGATGGTTGATTTTGTCCTATTACAAGACACGAAGTCATCAGCCACTACAGAGAATACAAACACTCAGTGGCAGATATGATATTCCCAGTCAATTACCAGGCAGCAAGAGGACCTAGCTCAGCTGCTCATAATTTCAGCTGTTCACCAGCAGATGGGACTTAGAGCATATTAGGATTTCAGCTACTCATCATCCTTACACATAATGCATTGAAATGTTCATTAAAAAACCCCAACAAAATAACTGAAAAGTTTCAAGAAAGGTCACACTAAAAACTTTTGACAAATACATTCCTATTCTGAGTGTCAGGTAAAATCCTATTTCATACAGAACAGAAACTGATGGAGAGACCAAACATGGGCCTAACCAAAAGTCACCTCAAATTCATGCAGTGAAGAGCTATTGAATCAGTCTGTTATTCCCTTAGGTGCCTGTTAAATTAATTGATGTTCAACACTTTAAAAAAAGGCGCTTTATTCTAACTTATTCTAAAAAATGAGTACAGGACCCTACCTGGAAGCACCCAGGAAACGGGCCAGAGACCCAGCATGGTCAAATTAATTTTGTTTTCAAGCCCCCTAGTCTGACGAGCAGCAGCAGCACAGGCCCAACACTTTGCAGCTACCATGACTGAGACCCAGCTGAGAACAAGCACCTTGGCTCATTGCCTTTTCATTTCCACGACACCCTTGGCCTTCTCGAGAGCTTGCCAGAGGCAACAACAATGGTGCAAAACATTCGTAACTACATATTGCACATAAGCCACCAAACAGGAATCAGTTGATTAGTGTTGTCAATCAACTTTGATAGGGACTGGAAAACCTACAGTGAAAGGCTTTGTTTCTTGACTTCATATGAGGCACTTGGTTGTCAGGGTTACTTTTTCTCTTGGTATTTTAGAGTTCAATGTTGAATACAGTCGTGTTCCCAGACCCCATAAACCCATGTGTGTATAAGCCCATACCCCCACTATGCATAAATGACTGTTTGGTTTGAAATTATTGTCAATTAAAACACAAATAGAAGAAGAGGTCCCGGAAGACAAACACTGCACCAAGGTAGCACACATTTTATTCTATTTACAATGACTAGATATACTTAAATTAGGACAAGGAAAGCTGTGAGTTTTAGATTTAAAGAGAAAGAAATCAATCATCTTGCTGCTCAAGGGAAAGAAGGTTTTAAAAAAATTGAAGCAGCACAGCTGAAGACATCGTCTTTCACTGCAGCTGGCACACGATTATAGGCAGACCATAAAGAAAACCAGTAGGAGAAAGGGACTGGGGTGAGGAATAAGAAAGTATTTTAACCCCTGGAAAGCAAAAAAAATGTAATTATTTATTAGTAGTGACCATAAACCAACAAAAAGGATTAAACAAACTAAAAAGTCTTTGCTTGGCTGCACAGGTACTCTTCTCATTTACCAAAATCTGTAATTTTGATGCAAATTATTTTTAAATTAATTTGACTTTAGGCATGGAAAACCCCTTTTGTACACACACTTGATTTAGTACCACAACGTCTTTATTTTGCTTAATTTGACCTCAAGCCCTAGAACCAATTTATATTCTGTAGTAAGAATAGATGCTCTACTTTTCTGGATGGACTACATACTTCTATGCACAGGTTTGTTTCCCATGCAGGGGAAAGGAAGGATGATTTTCATCTAATTTTCTTCTGCATTTTTATAACATTACCTAAAAAACCATACAGTTAGGTCTTAACCTATATTGATACCCTGTTTCTCTTTTCACCACAGACATATTTTAAAAAACAAAACAAAACCAAACCCAAACAAACGCACAAACCCAAGCAGATATTAGCTATGCTAATAGCTCTGTTATTCAATCTTGCATGTAATTTAGATAGATTTCAGGTTTTGTTTTTACAAACTTCAGGAAAACTATATAGGTTTCAAGAATGCAAAACATGCAATATGTCTGAACAGAACAGAAAGGAGTCAACTGCTTAAAATCCATGCACAGCCAATTAACTTATATGACACACAAATGATTACAGATGTTTCAAAAATGTAACCTTTTTCCCAGTTCATGTTTAGAACTTGCACTGACAAAATTCCCACTTCAAGCACCACCCGCTTTGAAAAAGCCTCCCCAAATGGAGAACACAGATATGGCATGTATATGTTTACATTATTTAATTAAGCAATGCAGTGTGGTTGAAGTTGTGAGAATAATCAAATCATCAATGTCTCAGGAGTATTGTGTGACATGCTGGGAATGCTTCCCAACACAGGCTTCACCCAGGAGTGCTATGTTTTCATTCCCCAGGACAGGACTACAACAATAATCCTGCCTCATCATACTGATATTTAACAGCTGCAAATTTTACATCCTTATCTTTCACATATCTTTATCTTGTTGTTCTGTGGTTTTGGTTTGTTGGTGTTTTGGGGGTTTTTTTTGGTTTGTTTGTTTGTTTTGTTTTATTTTGGGTTTTTTTGGTTTTTTCCTCTCCCAACAGCCATCACAGAATTACAGACCATAGATGGATTTAGTCAGGAAGGTCATCTGGGCCAACCTCCTGCTTGAAGCAGGGCTAATCAAACCATTTCAAGGACTCTCACGTCAGAGGGCATATATTCCAGAAAATGGCTGTGTCACTGGGGGACAGAAAGCTCCCCACTTCTCTGCAAATGGTACCTCAGTGACAGACACGTTTTCTCCACCCCCTGAAAACAACTGCAGGGTGGGATAAAGCGATGTTAATAGGAAGTCCCACATCTAACATGGGGGTGTGGCAGGGCAGATGGAGGAGAAATAAAGCAGAATCCCATTCTGTTTCATCCTGATCCAGTGAGAAGAGAGGAGGAAAGGCAGCAGCCACATGAAGGAGCAAGAGGGAGCACAGACACCAAAAGCCTGTGTGAGGAAACTGATTCCAGCTCCCCAAATCCAGTGTCATCCAGAGTGCAAACATCCTTCCATGAAGCACTGCTCAACATCCCCTCTTCCCTGCCACATCTCAGAGCTGCTTTACATATGATGCTGGTGGGTGGACAGCACGTATACCCACATACATCCCAAAAGGGTATAGACTCTTCAGGAGGGTTACTCCATGTGGTCAGGACAGTACACTTCCACTGAGAAATGAGCTGTTGAAGGGCAAGACAACTTTTGGGTAATACCAACCACGAAGGCACACTGACCACGTGGGCCTCTCCTCTGACCTAATGCTTTGTCCTCTTGAGTGGCTTTCCTCTCTTTTGTACTGCACAGGAAATAGCAATATTTGGCCTAATAACTCACAACTATTATTTACAGTCCTTACAAAGACAGAAAATATATTTTCCACATTTATCATGCTGGTCTTGATGCTGGCCCATTTTTATTTTCATTTACAAAACTAAGCATTGTCTGGTGTAATGCAAATAAGACTCATAATACTACTTGTAGTGAACAGTTTGAGCAGCAAAAAACCTCCCACCCACAATGGCAATAAATTATCTGCAAGAACCATTTTCTTGCCTCATGCCGCAATAGTGCCGTTAAGAAAAATCATTGAAAGGTAATATTTTTTGTAAGCTCAGTTCCTCCTGCTTTGAAAAACAAAAGTCCCAGCTTCCCAGTGACATTTGACTTTTTATTAATGTCTCAGTATTACTACTGATCACATGAGTAGTGATCAGTTATTTTATACAAAAGCTGTACTGAGCTGGCACCACGTTTTGCCTGGTACACATAACCATCAATAAAAGGTTCTTAAAAGTTTCCTGTTTCTTTCTTCTAAAAATCACCTTTTTGTGCAGTGTGCACTTGATACAGGCATTTGATCATGATACCCTCCCAAATGCCGAATTCCTAAAATGCATTCAAGCTTTGTCTCCCTCTCATTCTCCAGGCAATCTGAACTATAAATGATTTTCATTATCAGTTGTCAAGTCTTCATATAGAAGAAAAGTCATAATAAAATAAAAAAAAAAAAACAACACACCACACCACTGGAAAGAAACCCTGTGAATGAGAAAGACCATGATTTATTTTTGATAACAGGATGATTTTGACTCTAATATGCAGCTGCCATCAGCCCCTATGCTTGTCTCAAGGGTGCTATTTGGGTTCTCAATTAAGCTAGTTTAATAAAGAAAGGCAGAGAAATATCCTTGCAATAATAAAGAGGAAATGACAGCCCAAGCCAATAGTAAGTCTAGTCACGCTTTTAAAATAATAATATTTTCAGACCTGTCAAAGTAAGTGGTTTATGATAAATAGATGTTATATTGAGATGCCTTAAAAAAAAATTTTTAAAAAAAAGAGCACTCCTGAATATCCTTTCATGCTTTCCTTCAGATCATTCTGTTAGCATTTACCTGACTGTAATTTGTAATGTACCATCTCTAATGTACTTAAGCTGAGAGTAGGCTGTGCAAATCCTGGGGCAGTCCCGCTGGCTNAGCTTTCCAGCCACTCTTCCCCAAGCCTGTAGCATTGCATGGGGTTGTGGTGACCAAAGCGCAGGACCCGGCACTTGGCCTTGTTAAACCTCATACAATTGCCCTCATGCTAAGCCAGTCCACTGTCCCTTTCCTGGGAAATAGGCTACTTCCAGTGATACCTACACAGCACTCCAGCAAGAGTCCCCCAAAGAGCAGCCATAGCACTGTGGCAGAAAACAAGGATTTTGGAGCTCCATAGCTCACCCGTCTGGTTATGCCCTTTTTTGACCCATAGTCTTAGAGAAAAAGACATCTCCTGGTAGCAGAGAGGGGCAGAAAATTTGCCTTTTTTGATGAGCTTGTGTTGAACTTATATGTCTTTGCAGAAAGTATCAGACGTGGGCACAGGAATTCCCCATAGGAATCTACCAGCAAAAGAAGTCCCACAGATACACACTGCCTAAGAGCACAAATTCAGTGTGTGCCCTGCATTCTCGAGTAATAATAATGTCATGACATTTTGCTTTCTAAAGAAAGAAAAACCTCTCTTCCCTAAGTGACTGAGCCACAAACAACATGATTTAAATTACTTCAGGAAAAACTTTTAGTATTTTCTCTTTATATGCCATTAGAGTGCAAAACCTAGACCACACTTCTTTTTACCTTTAAAGGTGTATAACTACGTCACTCCTAATTTCTGTTAGCAATACCAGTGTTACACATGTATCCATTCAAAGGAAATTATTTTCTGCAAATATTATGTCTTTGGATGCCTTTGTTGTGTTATCAGGAGAGCTAATAAAACTGGCTGGCAGGCAGAGCACAGCATCTTAGAGCTATTGCCTGCTTGAGCCTTTTCATCCTATGTTTTGTCTCTTGTCCTGGGCCTCTGCTGACTGCTCGTCTGTTTCTAAATGCCTCTCCACAGACCTACTCTGGATGGCCTTACAGAACCCTTCACCCTTCCTATCCTTCTTATAGCTATGACCTGCACATTTTTGTGCCTGTCGCTCCTTTCTTCACCGCTCCATCACATGACATGCTCTTTATGGTCCTCCATTTCACTCAATTTCTGCTGTTTTAAATCAGGCTTCACTCTTCTATCGATTCATGGACAAGACCAGATTCCTTCTGAACTCACTGGTAATCTTCAAGGACTCTGGATGTGAGGGATTGGTTTAATGACTTACCTTTCAATTGTGTTTTTCCTTTCTTTTTTCTTCCGTATGCAAATCTTTAAATATGTCTTTGCTTCTGTGATACATTTTTCCAGTTCTTTTAACAAAATAATGTTTCTATAGTACTGTTTTCTACAAATTTTAGCAGCCACTGGCCTCTGCCTGTATATTTGAATTGTATAGTGCATTTCAGGCTAAGTTTGCATAAGAAAAGCTATAGACAGCAAAGCACGTAAGAAAGACTCATGTTGGTTTTATACTGTGCTGAGGTTCTTCCCTATTACAGAACAAGAAAAAGGAGGCAAATCCAGATAAAAGTTCATTAAGTTGTGCCAGGCTACTACTTAGTCTCCGTCTTACATTGTATGGACATAACTTCCTTTTCTTTCACTGCTTTGTTATATTTCCTAATTTTGGTTTTCTGCTGCAAACAGGAGTTCCTATTCTGCATGAGGATTTAGGACAGGCACTTCAGAGTGATTATGAGACCAGCAAGTCTACATTAAGTTAACTTGAGAAAACTGTGATGTTGTTCTACGGATACTATGTTTTCCAATTCAGTGTAATGAAGCACATAACTGCTGCCTTACAGATGAAGTCTAGCATCAGAATCTCTCAGATTTCATTTTTCCATGAACAGAGAAACATCATATGTGAAAAAGAATACAGAATGCATTTTTGTTGCTATTGGGGAAACACTGCTCTCTCAAGGTTCAGTTTTCTATTCTTTGCATAGTTACATTTTTCAATTAATTTAATTTAAGACAAGGTAAATGAGGAATGTAAGCTCAGGCTCCACACAGGGAAGTATGAGAAACTGTATTTGTAAAGATCATTTTAATTAGACCAACTGGCATTGCATCCAGACCCATAATAGGCAATACAGTTTTATCACCAAGAGCTACAGAAGACTAGACCAATTCTCTGGCTATCCTACCTTTCCACCTAAGCAAGCCAATGCAACAAGTCATTATGTTTTAAATACCTGCAAAAATAGAAGCATCACACTAGGGTAAAATAAAAATAGACACGCTATTTTGAAGTTTCACAAAACTAGGCTTTTAGCATTGCAGGCAACTGGCTAGCATTTCCAAGCTACTGAGGAGCTTGCTGCCACCCATCCACCTCCTATGGTCTGGGTACCGCACAGGGTTCTCACACACGTGTGACGTCTGGCAGTCAGTACGGGTAGCCAAAGTGCACAGCCACGCTTGAACTAGTCAAAATTATAGAAAAATCCCTTTTACTAATGGAAAAACCCAACAAAAATTTTAATCATCAAGCTGTTTAAAGGTTATCGCATTGTTTTACAGATGATTGTACTGGCTAGAATTTTCTCTTTTAAAGTAGATTTACAAAATTAAAGTCAGATCTGCATGTATCTTACTTGCTAACTTATAGTCTGAAGTTATTAAACAAGATCTTCAAAAATTGCTTGTAATGAAAATGTAAATTGAGTCTTAATTCAATTTTTGGAAATCCAGTAGAAATTAAACAATAAGAAGTCTGTATTTTTATAGGGTTTTTTTTCTTTCAACCTATAATTTACTACACCTGCTTGAATTCCTTTCTAATCCTTTATAAAAGCTGGGCTGGTAACAGTTTATTGTTGTGTAAAGTGTATTATTAAAATATAAATTTGGTTTTTTCTTTGCCTATGAAGTCTGCTTTACAGATTCAAACTTTTTTTTTATTATTTGTATTTTGGTTTATATGCATAGGTTATAAAAATATGTTATATAATTAACACAAATAACCTGACTACTATTTTAAGGATCAGAAGTATACTCTGTCAGACAAAATGCGATACAAGTGCGAATGGGAAATTATGTTTTGGATCACTACTCTCTACCAGGTACGCAGAGTAAGAAGCAGTTCTGATTATGAGAAACTTACAGTACATTAGAACAGACAGAAAAAGGATGGGGAAAAGTGCTATTATTATCTTTCCCATGTTATAGATTCAAACCTGAAAAAATTACAGGCTTAGGTGTACAGAAGGCCACCATTTTAGGGCCTGAATTATGATACTGTAAAGAAGTGTGTCCAGCTAGCAGGAAAACTCATTACTCACTTCTGAATACTGAAGATGAATTATTTGGCTCAAAGTCACCCTGAGAGTCAATAATGCAGCCAGGTAGTGATCCATGTTTCCCTCACCCCAGTCCAGCCTGCAAGGTCATATTATCTTCTCAGTTAAATACAATATTCAGCCCCAATCCCATTTGCTGTTATTTTTCTTGACTAAGTGAGCTTTTACAGCCTCTTATAACACAAGCACTGTAGGTGCAGCCAAGAGCAGTGGTACCTTCAAAAACCTGTATAGTAAAATGCTCACCAGGTACACCACTGCTATTCATTGCCTTGCTAGGGCTGAAAAATCCAGAAGGGGTAAATTCCTCTGTTTGCTTAATGCTTTGTTGGGACACAGTGCCTACAATTATATGAGTCAATTAAATGAGCCAGGGACTGTTCTCCTGCACCGAGGCCAACAGGCATGGAATAACTCACGTTCACACTGTTAAATTCTCCTGCTCTCCGAAACAGGGTGGCCCCAGGCATAACCCCTTACAGGGGCTATCTCTGGCTCATCCTAACGCCCAAACCATGCCTGAGAACAGGGAAGACAGTGCTGGTTTGCCAGGCCAAAAGTACGCCCAAGACCTTTTTGGTCACGCTCAGGGACCTTTTGCCCTGGCCTCCTGCTGGCTCCTTGTTCAGAAGTGAATTTCTGTCCAAGCTAAAGAAAGACCACTTCCCTTGATCTCTCTCTTTTCATGATACAGACGGATCAAATAGCAGCTGCGTAGATGTAATAGCTTAGTTCCCACTCAGTCTCAAAGAAACCAGGTATTTATCCACTCCGCTTTCATGGGTTTGGGAGCCATGGCCAGCTCTATAAATTTGTATGCTTCCAAATTTAAGGAAAGAAGTTTGGTTTTTTTCTGTAACATGGCCATTAATACTGAATAAACTTTATCCAGATGTTTCGTTTCTCAAATCAGAGACCCAAATTAAATCACCTATATGAAGGTAAAACTCCTTTTGATTTCCAGGTGGGAGGAGAGAGGTGTATACAGTTTTTGTTCTCACCTGCACCCTCCTTGGACTTTCTACTGCTTTGCAGTTCCAGTACTGCTATTCAAACCCGGGGGTGGGGGGAAGCAAGAAAAAACGTTTTCCTCAGTCTGTTAAGAACAAAGAACTAACGCCCACATGGAGAGACTGCTTTTTATAACAAACACACCTCCTAAAATTTAATTACTTTCAATTTAACACAGCAGGAGTGACTGAAGGCACTGCTGAAACAAGCAGTGCCATCTAATGGAGGAACCACCTTGTGCAATTCGAGCATCCAAACAGTGAGAAAAAAAAAAAAGTTCACATGGTATCTATGTCAAGCCACAAGCACAGCAGGAATTTTTCAACAAATAGAAGATTATTCCTGCCAGGAAGAGCCTATCCTCTAAGTTTAGGCGTTTTGGAAATAATCAGGCTGCATGGGTTATTGCAGCAAAAAAAAGGTGTCAGAGGCTGCGTTCTCCTCTTCCAGGGTGCACGGTGGCACACCATCACCAGTTGGTGACTCAATCCCAGAAGGACATGTGCTGTGACCTACAGAATGGTAAAGGAAGAAAATTAAGCTTCAAGATTGCTCCCCCCTGCCCCAAAGTCGGTCCTCCTGTGAGGTGGGTAGCACATGACGCACCACCACAGGTTGCCTCCGTTTGGGGATCTCACAGGCTCCACCATACACCATAACGCTACATCAGGAAAAAAGTGTTTTCTTCTATAGACATAAATTCTGGGGATTAAATGGTAATGAAAAGTCCTCACATGATGACTTTTTGAGTCCAAACCAGATAATGTCATATTCTGGGGGGAGGGCTGGGTGGGGAAGACCACAGTTAAACAGTTACTTTTAACTGCGGTTGGTTAAAAAAATAAAGAGAAAGAGAGACAGGGTGGGAGGGATAAAGAAAGGGTGCCTACATTTTTAATAGATTAAACATATTAAAATGGTATTTGTATGCCACAATCCTCAAGGCTTAGGAAAAAAAAAATCTTGAGAAGGCAATACAAATCTAAGTTAATTATGCAAATTAAAAGAATGCTGAACTGTTGCATGACAGACACACAAAAAAGCATGAGCAATAAACTTTTCTCAATGGAAGATTCATTAAAAATTCCTCTATAATTTAATTAAAATCATGCCAGGAAACTAATTCTGAGACAATTTTAATCTTAGCTTTAATTCCCTAATTGTTTTAGTATTTGAGGACTTAAAGTACATCTGCATGGGGAAAAATAATTTGGCACTTTGTAAAGCAAAATAATTAATGCTTGAATTTTAAAAGTGAATAATATCCTCATGGCAGTTAGCAGAGTATTTTGCAAATTCATATGGCAAGTTATATATAGTTATATTAGCATACATGGATAATTTGTAATCCACATCTAGGCTGGCACATCCTTTTAGAAATTTTAAGAAATCCCTTTTTATTTCAGAGGGAACCTTGGTGTGCAGTGATAGTATATTTATGCCCTACATTTTCTTCAAGGGCTAATTAAATTCATATTTACATTCAAAAGCAAACTCAAAGCAAGTACCAGTATACATAAAACATTGTCTTGCTTGTGTGATTTCACATCTTTTGTTTATAACACACTGAAAGTACAAACCTAAGTGTTCCATTCCTCTTTCTGTCTTGCTTTTATATATACAGGAAAACTGACTTCTTGTTACAGGGTTCTTCATTAGCAAGATTTAGCAGAGAGAGAGTTTGGAGTTATTTCTATATAAAAAAATTTATGTGTTTTATAAAAATATACTAGATAAGCATCACTGAATCATTTGGTTGTTTAAAAAAAAAAAAAAGAAAAAGAAAAAGGGAGGGTTTCTATAGATTTTATAAATATTTAAGGCCTAAAAATGGCAAGGCAGTTTGAGATCAACTAAAAACAAATGGCAAGGCAGTTTGAGATAAACTAAAACCAAATGTACAAATACATGTTCAGTGTAACTGTGAATTTAACAGCAAACTATATTATGCTTGACTGAAATAGAGCTCTGTCTTTTTTACATCAATAAAGGCATGTGTTCAACCATGGTAGAGAACTGTATGTTCCCATGCGTCTTTATGCATGCCTGTTTGTGTTACAGATAAGGTGATGTTTAAGTAATTTAACTAGTCCATGAGGCTTCAGCTTCTGTTTATCCCAAGATTCACCCTCACATCATCCTTCCCACCTGGTCAGCACAAGGGGTCCCAGGTAACCTCACTGCCTCTACAAAGCATTTCTTTTCTTCCCACTGAGACGTGGGATGAAATCACTGGGAACATTTACTTCATTGCTAGTATCAGCTGTTGATTTCTTTTCTTTTAAATCCTTCCCAGTAATTTGGACTAGACAGTATCTTGTTGGGATTTTGCAGGGAGATTGTCAATGAAGGGACAAAAAAATAAAAAACCATGGTGACCTCAAGCTTCTTGGCATTAGCCTCCTTGTCTCGCCTCCATCTGCCCTCTCCCATAGGGAACGACACCATCTTCTAGTCCCTGTGGGCAGATTGGCTGGACATGTCGGAGGGAGCTTTCACAAGGTAAGAGATATGAAATAGGATGTTCCATACAATGTCTCCACCAGACCTCCCTTCAGTACAACCCAGCCATCATGCAGAGTTGTACGGGATGGGGAGGAGGTGCTAGAAGGCACCCGTGCATCGGTGTTACATTGCACCACAGTGCCCTACACCCCTGTGCCACATGCTGCCTTGAAGGCACAACCACTCCTCTGCCTTGCACCGGCCCAGGACTGCAGAGCACTCACGGGTATTTGTGGTTTCCTCATGTAACACAGGTGTGCTCTTGGCTTACCACGGCCGCTTACAAACTCCCTGCTTATAGGGTCGCTTCACCTCTGTCAGCAGTAGCTAGTTTTAACATGGTATATATTTACCAAGGGGGTGGTCAGCTTGGGTGGAGGGTCTAGCGGTCAGTGAAGACATGTTTCTATTTACCGTTTTAATGATAAGCTGGACAAAAGGATCAAGCAGTTTTCCCTAAGCTATTCAGTAAACCAGGGCTGCGCTTCTGATTAACACCCAAAGCGTTTCCTTCTACCACCTTTAGCCCTGAATAGCAAAGCTGTAGGAAACCAAAGCAGCTAAGAAACCTGTTATAAGCTACTTCAAGTTTCAGTGAGAGAACAAAGTGTGGAGAGCGTGAAAGTACAGAATACTAACAGTGAAATCTTGCAAGAACAAAGGGTGAAAGTTGTTAAAAACAAAGAGATAAAATCATACTGTTACCTATTTTAGGAAGGGACATATAAGTCTTTGCCAAGGTTAGAGATAAAAAGCTACATTGATCCACGTTTATCCTCAATTACTACTGGGAAATGAGGGTTCAGCTTCCCATTTCATCTGCAGAATCCTTTTCATAAAAGTCAATTTAATTTTCCTTTGGTGGAAGCAGTGTGCCTCTTTGTAAAATTTCTGTCCCTTGCTCCTTTATTTCTCAGACCCTCCTCAGTAAAGTGAAGATAATGAATGTTTCCTTTTCTCTGACCCTTTATCTGAAATGGCTTTTCAAGTTCCCAGGAACCACATCCAAACAAAGTGACTAACATGAGAAAGCCCCATTCTCAGCAATGCCTCTAGACACCACAAGGGAGTTAAGTGTATGAAAGGTTGCATAACTATAATTTAATAAATCAGAGGTTAACAAGAAAGTCCATAAACTTCTATCCATAAGTTCAAATGTTCTCTCAATATTACGGCCATCATAAATAAAACTTCCTCCGGCATTAAAGTTCCCATCATTTAGACCTTCCCTCTTGATGTTTGCAGTGTGTTTATTAAACTGAAAACTGTTCATAAATGAATCACAGGCTCCAACTATCAATTCAATACTTTCCCCAGTAAACACAACATCAAAAAGCCAAACTGTTTTAAACATACAAGACTATAAAGTTCTCTTTTCATTCATTATCTCTTCTGCACCTGCTCTAAATACTTCTTAGCTTAATTGATAGTCTCTAAACAATCAGTGTTTATATTCACTTTGGAGCTGCTTCAGCAGGAAGATAATAGTTACTGTTTGTTTTCCTTCTGTGTCCTGGCTGTCACTCAGAGCCATGCTGAATGGAAACTTATTTCCATTGCAGGGGCTGGCAAGAGACTCCTGCACCCACCACAGCCATTTGTTGCCTAACTCTGGTTAACACTTCACACATTAACCATGCTTCTTCACCTATGTTTTATGCTCAAGCACTAGCATTTTTATTGCATTCCAGTAAACCAAACCACTTTCAGGCAACAGGAACATACAGGTTGGCCTGAGGTCAACCACTCCTACAGCCAGGTCTCTGGGACTATCACCCAGGGAAGAAAACTGCTTGTCCCTGGGGTCTCACTCCTCCCCTACAAGACTGCATGGGGTTGGTCCCACACCTCATGGACCCTGGGGGCAAATAACCCAGGAGCACTTTATCTAGTGAGACCTGGACCCAAACTCTGCTTCCCTGCTCCTGGAATGATGCAGCCTCTAGGGACCTGCATCATCTTGTCCTCTATGGCCCAGGCTTCCTGGCTCAGCGACGAGGAACAGAAAAACATAACCCCAAGCTTTTAATGTACCCTATACTTCAACCCTGAATTCACAGAGCACTCACCAGGGTAAGAAAAATTAATTCTGTGTAGGTGGGTGACACACACTTCCACAAAGAGAAAAAGAAAACGGGAGAGGCCCTGTCTGGTGTTTTGATAGGGAGAATTTCCATAGCAGTCCAATTGTTCAATTTTCAGTGGGAACCAAGTTAAAAAAAGGGGAAACAAAGAAAAAAGGTGATGTTTTTAGCCCATGTGACAAAAATGTGGTAATCTCTAAAGAGCGTTAATGCTGCAAAACATAAAATATTACTGTTATTAATCAGCGTGCATCGTCTGTGCTTATGGACTCTCTTGTTACTCCAGTGGTCGCATTCAGCTGACATGCCACTGAATAAATACTGCATAGAAAGCTGGGGAGGAGTTGCACTTTGAAAGACTTCAATCAGCCCAGAAAAGGTGCTAAGCAGATAGGCTCCTACACACACTCTGCTTGCACTGTTCAGACTGACTCTATATCCACCCAAAGAAGATGGGTACACTTCAGCCCCAGAGATGAGGGGTCGCGTCACGGCCAGCACCATCAGCATGGGCACAGGAATGGTCTCAGAGCCAGCTGACAGGCAAAGTTGCCTGGTCACAACATGGCTGCAGCTCTCCTCTTCCATTTCTCTGGTGTTTGTAGGGCACTTCCTTAAGGCCAGTCCTCACTTCTCCAGGGAAGCTGGATCAGGTCTTTCATGCCACATTTCTGCACCTACATCATTTGGTAATTTTACTTCCATATTTGAAAACAAACACCACCTGTCCCTCCAGCAAACAACCCAAGAACTGCAATATTTAAATTCACAAAGAAAACGTGATTCCCAGGAAAGCCATTATTTCCAATATTAGGTCATGGGTAAGGTAACTTTTCTACCATTGCAGAGTTACATTTTCTCAGTTACATATTTTTCAACACCACATTTCCTAGCATTATCAAAGGAAATTGAGTGATACCTAGCTAGTATGCTGCAGTTAATGCCAGCATCCACTCTTAGAAGAAACACATCTCACCAACCAAGAATGATGGGTGTGCAGAAACTTCTTTGCAAAAGCTCCCTTAATTATCTATCAACTCTACCCCTCCTGAATTAGGGGATAAATGACAGGCAGCACCAATGTACTGCCACCTCCCATGACAAACTCACTGTTTTTAGAAAGCATGCAGATAAAGGTATGGATATTGCCAAAAAAAATGCCTACATAAAAAAAATGTTTTCTAATGAATGCAAAAAGAAACCAAAAAGCTTCCTTCTAGGAACTGTGTTTTAATAATTCTCTTGTGAACTGAGTGAAAACATGAGGAAATAGTGATTTCAGCTGTGAGGTTTTTGTATTTCAGATAAACATTCTTGCCATTAGGGAATTGATACCTGACAAATTCCACCCCTTGATTTATCACATTTCACACAAAAATGCATCTAATTGCAAATTGTTATTTTTGCATTTACAGTACTATCATTGTAGCCCACCATGATTACAGCACCTGTGAAACTCAGTGCCTGGGGGAAAACTACTGTACCACCATCTCTTTTCTATTAATGGAGTAATTCAATACATTTACCTTCCTGAGTACTGTCATTTTATACAGCCAAAGCTACATATTTCCTGCTGAAACACTGCAAGAAATGTTCCTACATTTTGCTTGCTTAATATGGTGGGTAATTCTCGGGGGGGTGGAGTGGGGGTGGGAATATTGACTTCACTTTTTGTCAGAAATTCCTTTTTACCACTTATTATGTTTCTCTTTTTAATATTTAAATTAAAACCAGCACTTTCTACAGTTTGGTGGGGTTACTTTAATAACAAAGTTAGTAATCGAATTTGTCAAGTTTAATAAAAGGATTAATAAAGGATTTTCATATTGATTCAGTCACATTTTATGTTTTGATAGTCATCTTCACAGCCTATGGAAACTTAAAGCACCTCCTCTAATGATTATTACACAGAGCTTGGAAAAGGCCAAAACAAAAAAAAAAAGCAGAAATTTCATTTTTTTTCCATTATTAAGTAGAACCTGTAAAAAGTCAAATTCTGTATTTCACGGCACATGCATGACTTCTCTTTATACTCAGTGGAACTCAGGGACAAGTCACATCCCCATTTAATTATTCTAAGTTCTTATTCGAACATAATTCAAAGCATATTTTTCCTCTACAGCTGTATCAACCAGGAAAAGAATCATCAAGTTTGGTTTTCAGTCTTTAAAAGATACCATTGACTCGCCAGTGCTCAGAAAGAGTGCTCACAAGATAACTAAGATTGCAACTCCAAAGAAAATGCTTTCAGACTCTCTCTCCTTGTTGTCTTTCTTATGGTTCCACTGCAAAAAGGCTAAAATCAAATCCGCCTACCCAGCAACAAATACTCCTTCTGGATCTACTTATCTAGTTTCCATCCATAAAAACAGTTATATTTAGCCCACTTAAATTTATTGACCTCAATTGATATTTTTATATAGACATAACCAAGATCTATCTACTTTTCAAAAAGAATAGATAACAATTAGAAAGGAAGGATGGGAAAATATGGAAATAAATATATTGAAAATGGCCTACTTGAGCCAGTAGAGTGTGAGCCAGCTTTGGCCTTTAAGGAGTCCAAAGTTAGTTCAATAAATAAAATAAGAGTCTCATTTTCACTTTAAAATAAGCCTCTACTGGTGTTTTTCCCGTTGTTCAAGACAGTCATCAAAATGTTCATGAATGGAAAAGAACTGCTAGTACTGAAAGACTGTTCAGTTGGGCTCTACTTCAGCAGCTGATCTCTTTCTCTCACTGATGCACACACAAGCCTGCATATTCACATTTGCATGCCTTTCCCAGAGAGTCCAAAACAGGGAAGATTTGGATGCACCAAAACAATGATGCTGCCAGGCTCCACTGAGGATATGTAGCTCCATCCTGCTATGGATGTTGTGGGTTATATATCCTGCTATAGTTGTTGTGGGTTAACCCCAGTGGGCAAATAAGCACTACACAGTCACTCGCTCACCTCCCCCCTCCCCCTCACCACCCTCAGTGGGATGGGAGAAGAACAAAGGAAGAACAAAAATAAGTAAACTTGGGGGTCAACAAACAAAAATAAGTAATTGTTCAATAAGCAAATGTTAAGTGGAAGAGAAGGAAAGAAAACAAAACAAGGGATGCAAAAGCAATCACTCATCACCTCCTGTGGGTAGACTGATGTCCAGCCAGTTCCCCAAGCAAAAGATGGCTAATTGTCTACAGCCCCCTATTTTCCATTTATTGCTGAGCATGATCTTATATGGTATGGAATATCTCTTTGCTTAGTTTAGGTCATCTGCCCAGTTGTGTCCCCACACCTCAATCTATTCACTGGGGTGGCAGAGTGAGAAACAGAGAAGACCTTAATGCTGTACAAACGCTGTTCAGCAAAAGCTAAAATATTAGAGTGTTATCAGTTCTATTTCAGCCAAAATTCTAAAACACAGCACCATATAAGCCTCTATGAAAAAAATTTACTTTATCCCAGCCAAGCCCAGTATAAGATTATAATTACTGTGAGCAAACCCAGGTTATATTCAAAAGGAAAGGAACAAAGAAGAATGCCTCCTAAAACATAACAAATGCTGGCAGGTGGCTGGGCTGTTACCTTTTTTGGGGGGTCAACTGTAGCTTTCTCTTAATTCAGAGGGGTGAAAGCACTTAATCACCTCTGCAAAAGTTCAGCTTGGCTACATCATCTCCCCAAGGTTTTAAAGGCAACCTGAGGTCACATATCTTTCTAGAGCTATGGTGCACATCACAAGGAACTCAAAGAGGACTTAGTCTGAGACGTTTCTTAGTTATGAGAAAACTTGATAAACCATATGCCTGCACATTTGGGGTGTAATTTTGTGACTTTGCAACTGCCACAGCCTGTTCACAGCACTAGTAGGCTGCTCACTTGTAGCGCAAACAGTACCAAAGACTCCAACCTTTTCCATGCCAACCTCAGGACAAAAATCTGCATGTGTTCACACAATGCACTTGTGAGGCAAGTTTAAAATTAAAGATTGGCTTGAGTTTAAACATGACAGACTTTCTAGCCATAGTTAGTCATATTCAACATCGCTGACACAGAGAATATTCACTCAGTCTCTGCTAGCATCTCTAGCATTGTTGTCTAGCAAGGAGGATCAAGGACACTAAGACAAACTGCTTCTTCACAGAGAAGCAGCTATATTTGTAGGACTCCTACAAGATTTCCCATCTAAAGTCTAAAAAGACATGTTAATAGGAGATAATCTGGAGCCACATTTACTTGATAACTATTCAGGGGAAAAGTGGTTGACAATCACCATTCTCTTCTCCTGTAGAAGACCCATCCCTATTAACCTTTCCTCTTCTCACCAACAGCTAAGGGAGCCCTACCCATTTACCTTGGAGAAAAAAATGAACACATCCAGCCCTCTTTTGCTCATCCTACCACCAGGACTGATACTTTTCTCCTTTGATGAATCATCTCATAGCTGAATCCAACAGTGAAGATCGACAAAACAATACATCTGCTACCACCACAGCTATGGTGAGGAACAGATACTTAATAAAAGGAGTTGGCAATGTCCCCATCAGGTAAAAGGGACATAGAATAATGAAGATCCCAAAGTTCTGGGCTTAACAAATCAGGGCAGAAATGTGAAGGAGCAGGGAAATAATGTGACTAATAAATCCTTGCAAGGAGATGGAGTAGCTTCCCCCAGATGGTCTTACAGGAGTTGCTACCCACAGCAGAACATTACGGGGGGGGGGGGGTGGA